>JABFFJ010000059.1:0-81759 GCA_013623715.1 Fusarium verrucosum
GAGGGAGGGGGAGGGGCAATTAGTTCGGTTTCGGTGGTGACTAAGCCAAGAACATACATACCAGGGTTGGTGCCCTCCATCAATATCCCATCTTGTGCGGCGAGTGACTGTGGCAATTCGATAGCAACCGAAAGCTAATGCTAGATGCCCGTCTGGGTACCTAACCTGACCCGACTGAAGGTGCTCAGCAGGCCACCTCGAGTCGAGATTTTAGCGGACTCATGGGCCTATCGTGACCAAGCAGAGGGCCTGGAGCAACCTGTGCAGCGGCCGTTGCCCCACCAAAATCCCAAAATCCACTGTCCAAATTTTTTTTCTCTCTGGTGCTGGGTTTAGTGGGGATGGACCCCCGCTAAAGTGGTGGGCTGAGTGGTCTGCCGTAGGCGTCTCGCCGAATGAATCTTGAGGTGCCCAAACCTACCCTACCTTACCTACCTTACTCCTCCCCGCTCAGTTTTTTCTCTTCCCTTTTTCCCTCTTCCTTTCTCCTCCAAACCTTCTCTCGCCAAAAGGGACGCATAAAGAGTGACAGTCCTTCTCCTCCGGAACTGTCTCTCTTACATCGTCACGAATCGTTGCCCTCTTTCTCTCTGACGGCAATCGCTTCTTGCTTCTTCCCTTTTTCTGCGGCTCAGATCGCGGGGTGAAAACTTCAACCCCGCTCTGTTCCCACATCCACAACCTCGACTTTGACAAACACATAGTCAGGTCATCCAGACAATACCGCCAAGATGGTTAAGTGAGTAGAATAGCATCCATCACCATATATCCATCAACATCAACATCATCACCATCATCGTCGCCTTCATCTTCATCATCATATCTCCTCTGCCATCACATACCCCTCCAGCTTCACTCTACCCCGCTCGGACTTAAGCCACCCTTCCTCCATGACCATGAGCTGACCGCGATGCCTTCACCAACAATAGCTTCACGATCGACGAGATCCGGCAGCTTATGGACAAGCCTACCAATGTCCGTAACATGTCCGTTATTGCCCACGTCGACCACGGCAAATCTACCCTGACCGACTCTCTTCTCGCCAAGGCCGGTATCATTTCCACTGCCAAGGCTGGTGATGCTCGAGCAACAGATACTCGTGCAGACGAACAGGAGCGTGGTATCACCATCAAGTCTACTGCCATCTCCCTGTACGGTCAGCTTGGTGAGGACGACGATGTCTCCGACATTGTTGGCCAGAAGACCGACGGAAAGGACTTCTTGATCAACCTTATTGACTCCCCCGGTCACGTTGATTTCTCTTCCGAAGTTACTGCTGCTCTCCGTGTCACTGATGGTGCTCTCGTTGTCGTCGACACCGTCGAGGGTGTCTGTGTCCAGACCGAGACTGTCCTCCGACAGGCCCTTGGTGAGCGCATCAAGCCCGTCATCATCATCAACAAGGTCGACCGTGCTCTTCTCGAGCTTCAGGTCTCCAAGGAGGATCTCTACCAGTCCTTCTCTCGAACCATCGAGTCCGTCAACGTCATCATCTCTACCTACCTTGACAAGTCCATTGGTGACATCCAGGTTTACCCCGACAAGGGTACCGTCGCCTTCGGTTCCGGTCTCCACGGCTGGGCCTTCACCGTCCGACAGTTCGCTGTCCGATACGCCAAGAAGTTCGGTGTTGACAAGAACAAGATGATGGAGCGTCTCTGGGGCGACAACTACTTCAACCCCAAGACCAAGAAGTGGACCAAGAACGGCACCTACGAGGGTAAGCAGCTCGAGCGTGCCTTCAACCAGTTCATCCTCGACCCCATCTTCAAGATCTTCGCTGCCGTCATGAACTTCAAGAAGGAGGAGACCGCCACTCTCCTTGAGAAGCTCAACCTCAAGCTCCCCGCTGAGGACCGTGACAAGGAGGGCAAGCAGCTCCTCAAGGCTGTCATGCGAACTTTCCTCCCCGCTGCCGACTCTCTTCTCGAGATGATGATTCTCCACCTTCCTTCTCCCACCACCGCCCAGCGATACCGTGCTGAGACTCTGTACGAGGGTCCCATCGACGACGAGGCCGCCATTGGTATCCGTGACTGTGACCCTAAGGGTCCCCTCATGCTTTACGTCTCCAAGATGGTGCCCACCTCCGATAAGGGTCGATTCTACGCCTTCGGTCGTGTCTTCTCCGGTACCGTCCGATCCGGTCTCAAGGTCCGCATCCAGGGTCCCAACTACATCCCTGGCAAGAAGGATGATCTCTTCATCAAGGCTATTCAGCGTACCGTCCTGATGATGGGTGGCAAGGTCGAGCCCATTGACGACATGCCTGCCGGTAACATTGTCGGTCTGGTCGGTATCGATCAGTTCCTTCTCAAGTCTGGTACCCTCACCACCAGCGAGACCGCCCACAACCTCAAGGTCATGAAGTTCTCCGTCTCCCCCGTCGTCCAGCGTTCCGTCCAGGTCAAGAACGCCCAGGATCTCCCCAAGCTTGTTGAGGGTCTCAAGCGTCTCTCCAAGTCCGACCCCTGTGTCCTGACCATGACCTCCGAGTCTGGTGAGCACGTCGTCGCCGGTGCCGGTGAGCTGCATCTCGAGATTTGCCTCAAGGATCTTGAGGAGGACCACGCCGGTGTTCCCCTGATCATCTCCGACCCCGTCGTCCAGTACCGTGAGACTGTTACCCAGAAGTCCAGCATCACTGCTCTGTCCAAGTCTCCTAACAAGCACAACCGTCTGTACATGGTTGCCGAGCCCATCGAGGAGGAGCTCTCTCTTGCCATCGAGGGTGGCAAGGTCAGCGCCCGTGACGATTTCAAGGCTCGTGCCCGTGTCCTTGCCGACGACTTCGGTTGGGATGTCACCGACGCCCGAAAGATCTGGACCTTCGGTCCTGACGGCACTGGTGCTAACCTGTTGGTCGACCAGACCAAGGCTGTCCAGTACCTCAACGAAATCAAGGATTCCGTTGTCTCCGGTTTCCAGTGGGCCACCCGTGAGGGTCCCGTTGCTGAGGAGCCCATGCGATCTTGCCGCTTCAACATCCTCGATGTTACCCTCCACGCCGATGCTATTCACCGTGGTGGTGGTCAGATCATCCCCACTGCTCGCCGTGTCCTGTACGCTGCCTCTCTGCTCGCCGAGCCCGCTCTCCTCGAGCCCGTCTACCTCGTCGAGATTCAGGTCCCCGAGAACGCCATGGGTGGTGTCTACGGTGTCCTTACCCGACGACGTGGTCACGTCTTCAGCGAGGAGCAGCGACCCGGTACTCCTCTGTTCAACATCAAGGCCTACCTCCCCATTCTCGAGTCTTTCGGCTTCAACGGAGATCTTCGACAGGCCACCTCCGGACAGGCTTTCCCCCAGTCCGTGTTCGACCACTGGCAGATCCTCCCCGGTGGCTCTCCCCTCGACTCCACCACCAAGGTCGGCCAGATCGTCACCACCATGCGAAAGCGCAAGGGTGTCAAGGAGATCGTTCCTGGTGTCGAGAACGTAAGTTTTTACTCTAAAGTGACGAACCAGAGACATATGCTAACATGTGATGATAGTACTACGACAAGCTGTAAACGGCTTTTTTTTAATGTGCCGAAGGAACCACGAAGCGTGCCGAATTGGACACGCAAGATTAATCGGCTGGTAACGAAGATTTGGGATGCATGTCAAATTCCACGGAGGAGCTCCTTGATGATCTCAGGAGGGGCATGCTAAGCGGAAATCAAAAGAAAAAAAGTCGAGTGGCCGAGTTGAAGCTGAATGTCAAGGAGAAGCTCAATTCGGCTTTTATGTAGTTATGTCGTATCTGATGAGTTGAAACACGTTAGATTGAAGTTCACATGATGTGCCTGAGTATCGTGAAGTTGAGACAAGTTGTTTATTGTGTGTGGTAACTGCAGACCAGTGTTTGTCTGTAGACATAATTCACGTCTGATTCGAATAAGAGAATGTCATGTTGACTGCAAGAGATGAAAAAGGGTAGAAATTTATCAATAGGGTGCAGATCCTACCTATATCCTTGTATAGCAAGCACCGTCTCATTTCAAGAGCTGTAAATTATGTCAAAATGTTGCATTGTTTTGACTAACTGCAATTCTCTTTCTATATTGCCTCATCAAGTTCATTTTATTTGCATACTACCTAGATATCTACCTATCATAAGGTTCGTAGGCATCTCTGAGTTGATGGTCGGGCCTGGTCTGACCTGTGACGACACAAGGAAAGACCACCTCCAACCGCTTAAAGGCCCCAGAAAAATTAACCTCCAACCTCGCAACATCGACTACATACTACATACTTGGGCATACATACATATATCCAACACTTGTTTATAATCGTACTCTCAGCATATTCTGGCGGCTGCTATTGGAAAACTCGTCGCGTCATTCAGATTATGCTGTTCCCAGAAGAAGATGCATCTCTGCTCAAGGCGTGGATAGTCAAGCGCATCGAAAACACGTCCGTACCCTCAACTTGCCCATACCATGTCGTCGATTCAGAACCAGCGCTAACACACAAAGAATAGTTCTGACGCCGATTCCGATGTCCTAGCAGAGTACGTCATTGCTCTTCTCAAACACGATGGCGACGCAGACGCGGTGCGGAAGCTATGCGAACAAGAGATTCCCGACTTTCTGAGCGAAGGTGCGCATTGTTGCTCTACTTATGGGACGGATTGGCCACAGAAACTGACCGTAAACCAATATAACAGATCCCAAAGCTTTCCTCGACGACGTCTTCCAAGCTATCGCATACAGATCCTACGTTCCGGGTGCTCCCCCAGCTCCAAAGATCGGCGCCGAACCAGAAACAATACAGCCACCGCTGGCCGAAAATGCACCGTTGAATGGCACAAGAAAGAGAGGGTTCTACGAGCGCGACGAGTATGACCCCCAGGATGGGTATGAAATCTTCAACCGAGACGGACGCGTGCAGAAACAGTCCCGCCGAGGTGGACGTGGAGGTCGAAGTGACGATATGAGGGGAGGACGATCCGGTGGAATCATGAACAATCCTCCGCGACCGGACATGGCCTTCGATCCCAAGGTCATGGAGGCCTTTCTACAAATGAGCTCCATGGGGATGCCCTACCCAGGCATGCCAAACTTTCCCCAGCAGGGCTTCGGTGGGGGTAGAAACCAGCCACGGAGAAGGGGTCGATGCCGCGATTTTGATACCAAAGGTTTCTGCTCGCGTGGAAGCACATGTCCATTCGACCACGGCAACGAGTCAATATTCGTACCCCCAGGTACTGACGGTAAGTCTCCCCGGCCTCACCTCCATGCGTTTGCTCATTCGCCTAATACAGCATCCGCAGAATACGACCCGAACGATCCCTTTTCCATGTTAGCAAACGCACCAAATCCCATGAACCCGTGGGCGTTACCCCCCGATGCCGGCCGCGGTGGACGAGGAGGTCGTCGCAACCGGGCCTCCAAGAAGGGCTCGGCACGAGCTCCTTTTTCTGCTGATGGACCTAATCATGACCGCACAAAGAGCACTATCGTTGTCGAAAACATTCCAGAGGAGAGCTTTAGCGAAGAGCAGGTGCGCGAGTTCTTCTCTCAGTTTGGCAATATCCAGGAGATATCGATGCAACCATATAAGCACCTCGCAATTGTCAAGTACGACAAATGGGGGTCAGCAAATGCGGCATATCAATCACCAAAGGTAATATTCGACAACCGATTCGTCAAGGTCTTTTGGTATAAAGATAAGACCGACATGCTACCAGCATCAGCTCCTCTGCAAGGAGGCAATTGGTCGGGTGACCCAATGGCTGCAGAAGAAGACGAGTTCGAACCAGAAATCAACATGGAGGAGTTCCAGCGAAAACAAGAAGAAGAGCAGAAGAAGCATCAAGAGCGTGAAGCTAAACGCGCAGAAATAGAACAGAAACGTCAAGAAATAGAAAAACAGCAACAGGAGCTATACGCCCGCCATCGCGAGGAGAACGAGAAGCTTCAGGCGAAACTAGCTAGCCAGAGAGGCGAGGATGGAGATGACGGCAAAATGATGCTGCGTGCGAAGCTTGCGGCTCTCGAACAAGAGGCAAAGATGCTCGGCCTGGATCCGGATGCCGAAGAGGAGTCAAATTCATCTTGGGCTCCTCGAGGTGGCTACCGTGGCCGGGCAAGCTTTCGCGGTCGGGGAAGAGGGAGAGGAGGTTTCAGGGGTCGTGGAGGAGGGAATATGCACGCGGCGTATGCGCAGTATTCGATTGACAACCGGCCCAGGAAGCTCGCCATCACAGGCGTCGACTTTACAGCACCCGATAAAGATGAGATGCTACGCCATTTCCTCTTAGTACGTTCTCTCTACCCCTATTTCATGTTTTTATGACTAACACACCCAACAGAACCTCGGCGAGTTTGAGTCAGTCGATACAGCTCCTGAAACCACGCATGTCTCTTTCCAGGATCGCAAGACAGCAGAGAAGTTCTACTACAGTCTCAATGGCAAAGAACTGCCCGGCGTCGACGGTCGTCTTGAGCTTGCATGGGTGAGCACACCTCTGCCGCCTGTCAAGACTACTAGCAATGATGATGATACGCCTCGCGATGGTGGGGAGGATGATGCCATGGCGGGCTTCGATGATCAGCCTGGACGAGAGACGAGCGCAGAACCGCAGCGCGAGGAGAGGGCGGTGAATATGGATTATGAGGTGGCCGAGGAGGACGCATGGTGAGAGTGTATGTCTTCACCCATACAAAAGGTTCAGTGACGGGATCTTCCTGTCGTGTATGGGCCAATTCCTGGCTTACTATAGAGAAGAGATAACCATGGAGACTCCGGGACTTTCTGGATACTTCATTCAAGTCACTAGGTTTCACCGTCTTCATGTTAGACAACGCAAAATATCATCATAGCCCAATATCGGGTCTAGATATCAAGTCAATTGTTGGTTTCAAACATCAGCAATGCCGAGCTGTTGTTCTCGAACCATCATGACGGCCAAATCATCAGCCTAAATCTTTTCCGTGATTCTATCTTCCACACTCTTTATACTTCTTTCCCTTCCCTGGAAAAGAAGACAAACCAAAAAGAACAAAACCAAATTCAATCATGCATTCATCCATCCATAAGGCCTTGCTGGCGGGGTATCGTTGAGATATAGAACAAGCAAAGCAAGCCCCCAAAACATAAAGTCGTCTGCGCCCGCCGGGTGATTTTTGTTGTATCGTGCGCCTTTTTAAAATGCTGCCCCCATATCCCTGGTAACTTTTTGTTGAAAAAGACACCTTGGTGATGCTATTATACCCAAACCCAAAAGAAATCACAAAAAATAAGTGAAGAGAAAAGCAAAATGTCGTTAATGTGAGACGAACAGAACAGCAACATCCGATGATGCGTGTGGTCGCCGTGAAGTTATAACAGAGTGTGCTCTGGGTTAGATGCTAGACTCTGGACAACCCGTTGCTGCGACACACTGCGAGTAAACATCTAGTTTGCACCTGCAGTGGCTGTAGCACCGTTGACAATGGGTTCGGCATCGATGGCGCCATTGGCTACGGACTCAGACAAGGGAGTCGCAGGAGTGGTCAGGTCCTTGACCTCGAGGCCCTTTAGAAGCTCGAAGATGGTCTTGTTGTCGTGGAAGTCATTGTTCACTGTCCATTATTAGCGCTCATCCAAAGTCATTCTAGAGATTGAAATTACTCACCGATGTTGACAAGGTACCAGTCATTCATGACACCTTCGAGCAGGGCTCGGCTGGGAGAGCTCATGTCGTAACAATGGGCCCAATCAACACCCAGCCGGAATGCCTCGTCCTTCCATGCGAGGAAACTGATGCTCTCGACAATTGTAGGCTGCACAATCTCCTTTCCAGGAAAGACACCCCAGGTGACGGCGTTTGGACCGTCAGATGTCACGTTGGAATGGAGCACGCCGTCCTTGGTAACAGCGTAGTAGGTCAGGTCAGGGTGGTCCTTGATGCGGCTAATCATCTTGTCAAAAATGTCGGGGTGTACCAGCAACTCGAGGTATGACTTCTGATAAACATAACCATTGTCAGGACCCCAGCCGTGAACGGGGTGAGAAGACTTGACGCCGTTGACCGCAGGCTGCGAGTTCACGGTCAACAGTCCGCGCTTGTTCAGCTCAATGAGGTCGTCTCGAATCTCATCAGCTTCCGAGGTAAGAGGTGCCTCACTCCAAGGCAAGGATTCGATCTCGTTCTGGAGATAACGGACGAAAAGGTGAGCAATGTCCTGGACGGTCTTGGGCTCGCCCCATTTCTTGCGATTCGCCTCGTTGGTACCGGTCAAACCAATGCCGTAGGCGTCCAACTCTCCAAAGGCAGGAGATCGAGAATCACCCCATCGACCGTTAGGGAACTCATCCCAATCCTGTGTACGAATAACATATGACTTGTTGCGGTTTCGCCAAAAGATAGGTCGGACATCCTCCTCGCGACGCCCAAGGCCCTTGGACTGCTTCCATGGGAGAGCCTGTTGAAGAGGGCGCTCGGCGCAAGGAGCCCACTCAAGCTCTTCGAGCAGCATTCGTGTAGCTTGGGCGAGGTTCATGGTGTAAAAGTGAAGGTGGTGAATACCATTGGCAAGCAACTTTCGGCACATGTCGGCAACCAGGGTCTTTCCAATGTTTCGAACAGCAACATCGTCATTCTTGACAGGCTCAAGGGCGTCGAGCCACTCCTGGGGGACCTTGGCCTGCATGTGGTTCGCTCGTCGAAGAAAACTGGCATAGGTAGCAATGGGCATAATACCAGGGAGGATAGGGATGGTGATACCGCGCTCGCGAACACGCTTCACCCAACGAATAAAGTTGTCGGCATCGTAGAACATCTGCGTGACAATGAAACTGGCACCCATGTCAACCTTCTCCTTGAGGTGGTCAAGCAGCTCGTCCTCATTCTTGTTGTCGTCGGAACCCTCAGGATAACCAGCAACACCAATGTCGAAGTGGTTGCCGTAGGTGTCGCGGATATGCTTGACGAGATCACGGGCATACTGGAAGCCCCCATCGGCAGCGGTCCATTTGTCTTGAGCTCGGGGAGGGTCACCACGGAGGGCCAAGATGTTGGTGCAGCCGGCCTTGTATGCCTTCAGAAGCGCATCGTTGACCTTCTCAACACCCATGTCAGTGCAGGTCAGATGCATGCAAGTCTCGAGACCATAGACAGCTTGAGCCTGGAGAACCATCTCGCAAGTGAGCTCAGCAATGCGGCCACCGGCACCCCATGTAATATCAATGAACTTGGGGCCTAGGTTATACATGCGGTCCATACGGTCGTAAAGGTTCTGCACACCCTGCGCGGTCTTGGGAGGGAAGTACTCGAAGGAGAAGGAAGGCTGGCCGCTCTTCTCGGCATCACTGAGCATTTCCTTGATATGCATGGTGAAGGATGCTCGCGGGGATCTTTGCTAAATAAGTTGGTAACAATGAGGTTTCAATTGTATTTGACCAAAGGACAAGCAAGATTCGACAACAATGAAGAGTCGGTGGGCGATGATCGTGGTGGATCGAAGCTTGGATCGGAAGAGCTGGAGTCTGGGGAGATTGTGGGGGAGGGGAACTGTAAAAGCAACTATGACAAGGAATCATATGTTAGCAAAGGCAATTGCAATGTTTTGTGGAAGAACTAACTCTGTTGTATTGTTTGACGCTTGTTTTGGGGTTTTGCGCTGCAACTCCAGACGAGGCGGTGGAAACGATGATCTTTATTGATCTCTCGATTTACCTCTCTCAATCCGTGTAATGAGAAGCAGCAGCAGGGGACAATAGTTTATGGAGCACCAGGATCCAACTCAACAAATGACGACCTATTTATGCTACGAGAGGAATAAGGAAGAAGTTTTTATATATAGAGGGAAGATGATGAGTAGGGGAAGAGGTGAAGGAAGAGAAAGGGAAAAGGAAGGAAGAAGGAAAGCAGCGAGTCCGGTGAGAAAAGAGTTCCACGTTGTGCCCTTCCTTCCCTTGCTTTCTTTCTTGCTTGTATCTGTCTGTTCAGGAAATTTCTCTCGTCCCCCGCCGCCGCCGGCCTCTAAACTGCCCCTCCCACCTCCAGAATCCCCCCAGTGGGGTTCCGTTTCTACCTCCGATGTGTGATGTGTGAGCGCTGATTGGCCAGATGGACATGCGTTGGTTCAACCTCAGCGCCGTTCCCGGGCACCGGAAGCCGAGAGGCTCAGGGGAGCTCAGGGCAATGGCTCCAGTGAGGCTGTCCAGGTGCCGCCCGCTAACCTAAGCTGCCGGGCTGTAATGGAGCTTTCTATCGCAGGATGATGGAATTTTTTAAGCTCAACAGTTGTGGGGGAGAGTCAGAGTCATGGGTCTCGCTCGACATTCCATGGATGTTTAATGAGGGCGGCTCGAACTCGTACTCGCTGTGCCTCTTTAATCGGTGAGAAGTGCTCCTAGAGCGTAATGCAACATCTGCAATGATCCTGCAAACGATCAACTTGATGACTTCTGTTTGGCTCAAGCAGTTCACAACATCCCATCCCACTCTTCTTTGTAGCTGTCGGTCCCCTGCTCTCTATGCATAGCAAGGGTCTACGTTAGTAAATACACCAATCATGGTCCGAGAACCCTATCGACCCCTCCGTCATGACGCTGATGGTGTTCAATACTGTCAGACCGGTCAAAATAATACAGTAAAGTTCCAACCAAGTATTGTGGCTGTTTAGTTGAAAGACAATTGAGATCAGAATAAAGATTGTGATCTATATCATAAAAAATATATATTATAAAAGAAGTGGCTTATCTATGGGAGAATTAGTAATGATGTAGTGTGTCACCATTAACGAAATAGCAAACATGTCTAGAGTAGGTACCTATCGACATTTAACCTTGTAATTCGACTCAATCGCCGTTTAGAGGTATATCATGGAAATCATATCATATACTTGTTCTAATTTACACATGTATCATACATTTCATTCACCAGGCTCTTCAAAAAAGGCCGGTATGCTCATACCCAAACGCCATCATGATACCACACTTGTAACCGGCGATGTACTAGCAGTTGGGCTCGAACCAGCACTTCCACTCTTCAATAACAACGGCGGCGCTCCTCTTGCCCTTCGCCAGCGATTGCTCGTGTTAATAATACTACTATCAAACAAAAACCACCACCTCTCAAACATGACCTGTCCCAGCTCCCAATTGCCCGCATCATATGGGTCATCGTAGATGCGAACTCCCTCGGCACTGTCTTCAACATCGTACGCAAAGTTCACGCACGCCAACGCACCTTGCGCTCGCGGTGGTCGAAGCTCATCGGGTAATGACAAGATGAGGATGGCGCGTTCTCGGACACCAGGCCATGGTAGTAGGTCAAATACTGGGTGGTGCGGTAGCGCGACTTGCGATGGTGTAGGCTGCCATGAAGTAGGGAGTAGATGTGCAGGTGTTGCGGTGCCCATGTTAAATGCCGAGTTTCCAGCGAGATCCCAAAGATCTTGTTTCAAGTTGAGACGATCGGCTATACGCATGACAGCCTTGAGCAATGTGAACTGTAACAGCGGCAGGTGATAGCTATCAGGAAAGCTCTGTCCAGTCGACGAAGAAGGTGACGAGCTGAGTGATGAGGTATCGATGAACATGGTCATGTCGGTTCCGCCAAAGCCTATGAATGGGTCCTGATGAGCGCCTGCTACGGCCTCGGCCTCATCTCCAGTGTTGTCTTCAAGAAGAAAGCTCGGTACCATATTTGGATCTGGTAGAACAGATTCAATCGCCAGGTCAGGTAGTGGATCTGCGAGAGCGTTCCAGGTCAGACTGAGATCAAGTCCGGTCAAGATGTCAGCATCTGCAGTTGTAGCCGAGATAGACATGTTTGGATCTGGTATCGTGGACTCCAAATTGCTATCCAGGCTTGGAATTCCGAAACCATCATCCGTTAATATCCGGCTTTCGGAGGTCTGAGCTGTTTCTTTTTGAGGTTCCGAGTTTTGAGACTCGTCAGTACTCGCTGACTTGGCTTTGAGACGATTGAGTCGTTTCTTTTCACCTGAATGGATCGTTAGACACGCAATCTTGCATTTTTGTGATAAAATGATAGCTCACGGTATCTGCGCTGTGCCAAAACATTCAAAACTCGTTTCCTCTCAGCGGCATCTTCGTCAATGTCAGGAACATCGAGAGCTGGTGGCTTCTTATACGCTCGTTGGCGCGTACGAGGGCGATTTGGCAGAGTAGTTGCTGGTTCAGCCATTTGACCGTCTACAGAGAGTGATAAGTAATTTAAGACGATCTGGTTATCGAGTTTCGTTTCGTTTGACCAGATAAGTGAATGAAGAGTCACTCCGTCAAAGAATGGTAGAAACCGCTTCCTTTTCAAGCCATAACGGGTGGCTTTCATGATCTCCACCAAGCATAACGCGTATTAATAGGCTAGTCTGTGCACTGTCTCAGCATAACAGATAACAGACACTTCCAACTTGGCACAATCTTGTGTGATGACATGGTATTTCCCATCCGCGTAAGGCTCCAGATATGGAGAAGACTGTGCGTAGGAAACTGTGTAATGGTCAGCTAATATTCCTCCGACTTCATGGTTAGTCGCTCTAAGAGGTAATTCATGACTTGATCCAAGTTCCGAAAGATTTTCTTTTGCTTACTGAGACATGCTTTTTATCGTCATTGTACCTGATGGAGGCTTTCCAAGAATATTTGCATGATAGTCATGCCTGCTATGAAAGTCGTCATTAGTTACGTCGATGTCCATAGATTTTGATAAGGTAAATTACGTACCTACTAGTAGGAATGTTTGAGAGGTCGTCGGATTATCGATTTGAATATTTATTCTTGGAAAAAGGAGAAAGCATAAAAGGATGAGCCGCTCTCTTTGTATATTGTGGTTTGGTTGGAAACCCACTCCAACATAACGGCGAAACATAATCCCACGGTTAAGTATGAACCAACCCGTTGAACAGAATCAATTATGCCCAAAGTAACCCTATTTAATAACGGCTGGCATTACTTGTTACAATAGAGCAAAAAGAGAAGTTGTTTATTAATTTTATGCAGTTATGCTCGTGTTCTGAACTAGTTCATGTAAATTCCTATGCTAGTCCCGGGTAACATCCTCCAACTTGGTTCCTATGATCCTTAATAAGCTCTCACCTTGAGACATTAGGCAAATATATATACGTTGGCTCGTACATACGCCGCAAAGTTTAGGAAGAACCAAGTTTTCAACCCAATTGAGAAACGCTCGCATCAATACGGCATGCCAAGAATCGATCTTGTCATTGTCAGCACCATCCGTTATCTTGTGGCCTTCAAGATATTGCGTGATTCCCAAACCCAACCTCACCGCCTCGGACTGTGAATCACGGAGCAGCCTATTTCTTTTGTGTTATGATGGTAGATGCAGTGTTGAGATACAGAGGCTAGGACCGTCTCGTCCGAGTGTGCAAGCAAGTGGACTCACAGTTGCACTATCTCGTATCTCTCTGCCTTCTCACGACAAGCCCGATATACCTTGAGGATCAACTGATGCACATGACGATGACCAAGTGACATTTTCCTTCATAAAAACCCGACTTCGAGACCACAGCAGTAGCCTTGATGCACGCAGAGTGGCTGGTGTTGATGTCGTGGAACGAGGACCGGCAGAGCATGCTGCTCGATCGGGTGGTTATCGGCCGGGAGATGTAACGGGCAGCTGCGTAGAATCATGTTGTGCACAAGAAAAGAAAAGTCTCTTCTCACTTGAGGATCGGTCTCGACTTAGAGAAGCCCTGCCTTGGCTGACCGAATCTAGTTTCTGTTGCATTTCGTCCGGGCCTCACGGTGAGGGAACTATCCTGCAACGGATAATATGAGGCACAAAGGTATCACGTTGATAACCGTATATGCTACGCAACATGAGAGCACTCGTGTATACGGACGGACGGGATAAGGTGCCGGAGTTCAGTTTGAAAGATATTGCCCGTTTAGGCAATCCCTGTGGAGTCCCCGCCGCCCATGCCTTGTCCGTTGCCGGCTCCGGGTCGTTGCTTCGAGGCCGGTCACGTCGGATGATGCATAACTAGGTAGGTAACTAGGTATGCATAACTGTGAACGTTATTTCTGATTTCTAAATTTATACGTCAATACGAACAAGGCTGCATTTATGTCAGATAAAAGCATGATGTGAAGCTTTGTTAGCTTGTTTTCCCTGCCATTTACGTCAGGGCTGGTCGATCAGTGATGCACGCTCGGCGATCCAGCAGCGGCTTCACGTGGTGGATGTTACCGACATACGGCAAATGCAGCATAGGCGATCGGTAGCAAGAGTTGTTCATATCCCGTGATGCAATGCGCAACGTGGGAGTCCGATGGAGACGAGACCGCTACTCTTGACAATTCCAGAGAAACGGTTGAGCAACAGACACGAGAGTTTCACAAGCAAGCTGCATACCTGAGGCCGGTAATACCGTTTACACCAGCCCCAATTGTTTGTTTACTAGTCATGTAAGCCACCTGCGGGTTGACAGCATTTCTTGGACGCCCGATGGGCCGAATCCGTATCACGGGGATGACCGCTGACTGCAGCACGGTAGTCTTGTTAACTGGAGAGCTGATTCTGAGCTGACGAGGCGCCCGAATCTCTTGATCGGCACAAGACAGGCCATCAATGACGGCTTGTAACAGGTCAGAATCTAAGCGAGACCCTTGAATTCACGGCACAGCGACTGAGTGAGTACCCAGGCGAGTGGGCTTTGTTTGCTTTGGTTCGATTCGGGATGGATGCAGTAGCATCGCATTAGCCATTGCCATCACGAGGCTTTCCGCGTCATACGTAGCTCTGTTTCTAAAAGAGGTGAATTGATCAATTGATAGTTGATGGTGTGTAGTGATAGACTCTGGTATAAAAGGGCTCAAGCCCAAGGCCTTAGCTGCCTGACATTGAAGCTCAACAAACAATCCAGAATACTCAGTATCACAGCCTCCAATCGCTTACTTACTTATTCAATTCCTTCTTACCAACACATACTTGCACCACATCTTCAACATGAAGTTGTCTTTTACCTTTGCAGTCTTGTCACTCTTTGCTTCGCAGTGTCTGGCTGCCTCTGTCGACATGTGGTCTTCACCCCTCCAAGAACGAGGTGCAGTCAAGTACAAGTCCATCAAGCCCGAGGTTATCAAGGCACGTCTTGGCACAACCCTCAAAGAGAACAGTGAAGGCGGCCGAAAACCTGGCATGGTAAGATTGAAGAGTTCCTCCATCTGAATCTACAATATCACTAACATCTTCCAAGGTCTACTTCTGTCGCGACGAGAACTGGGGACCACCATGCTTTGCCTATCATCCTAAGCTTGAATATGCATGCAACGAATTGGGTCCCGAGCTCAAGGGCCATGTCGGCTCCGTCTTTCTCGAACCTGGTATCATCTGCCGTCTGGCCGAGTATGTTTTGATCCCTGTCATGCAAATATCTACATCACTAACACGAGCAATCCAAGATTCAAAAACGATCGATGCGCCCCGATCAAGTTCGTTGCCTGGCCCGAGACTCAACACGGCTGGCCTGACCTCTTCCACCAAACCATTCCTGGAACTTCTACCAAGCTCGGAGGCGTGACAACACACTTCACATGTGCTGAGTGCACCAACTGCGTTCGAGATCCAAAGGAGTAGAGGTCGTGTACGGGGAGGGGTAACTGAATGTTATTTTGAGCGCGTTGAGTTTCGTTTAAACAGAAAGTGGGTAATGGGAAATAATAAGCTCTAGCTAGAGCACACCTTAATGCACGGATAGGTAATTTATCGTCATCAGTCATTCTAGTCACTCTATGTAATCAACAATGGTGTATTGGAGTCTGCCCCGCCATGTCAGTGATGGATGCATATCCCCGCTCGATGGAGCATGGTGGAGTATACACACACACAATATATTCACAAATAACTCACACCTTAACATCGAATTGGAAGGCTTCCGTAGCTCAGTTGGTTAGAGCGTCGTACTAATACTTCATTCTGAGTATCCGGTAATGCGAAGGTCTCAGGTTCAAGCCCTGGCGGGAGCAATCCCAACGCCCTCCGATTCGTATTTTTGCCATTTCAGATATCTCAACCAGTGATGGAGAGAAAATGGAGAGATACTTTTTTGGTGTTTCTCTCACCCTAGAGTGGAACAGGTAGGCAGTTAGGAGGAGATATGTTATGACTGGTGTCAGAAGGAAAGAGAGAAGAACATATGCAAGGCAGTTACAACTTCTCGTGATGCACTTGCCTCTTTATTTTCTTCAGAATAAGTCCAAGGCAGGAGTGAAGCAACAATACACGTCTGTCTGTTATCTTTGGCCTTACTTCCACTTCCACTTCCACCCAATCCAACTTAATCTTCATCTCTTACACTTCTCATTCTATCTCATTTCTTGATAGCAGCATAACAAACACACCAGCATTTAATCCTCCATCTTCACTTCATTCACCATGAATCATACATTCACTCTTCCAATCCGTTCTCGCCCGCTCCCAGCTGAAGATGCACCAAATTGCTACGACACAAAAACCGTTTCTAATACACAGCTGAGTGACCTTGACATTCACAAGAGGACCCCCAACTTTCGAAAGAAACTCGAGAATATGGAGAACTTCAGACCAGTAGCATCTTAGCGAGATGACTTATCGAAACATAATCAAGAACTTTCACCCAAGGTTGAAGAAGAGGCAACCCCGTGGAGAACGAAGACTACTAGGCAAGATGCTTTTCTCGACAACGGCGTCCTTATTCCAGTTACCCCCCATGATCACGTTCGCGAGGAACCAGAACTGAGCAATGTATCTGATGACCAAGTTCGCAAACCGTCGACGTCTGAGATTATTGCAGACCAGACCTCTATCCTACAAATGGTAAAAGAGAGCATGAGGCAAATCAGATCTCAAGCACCTTCTCCGGAGTCCAGACACGGGGGCCCCAGGAGCACATCTTCATCATATCCAGAGCAAGGTATCAGGTCTAGCGGCGCCCCATCACCCGAGCCGGATATTTCCAGTCCCAGGTTTGACATAGGCGATTTGGCGAAATACAGTCGCACCAACGATCGTCTATCTGATCTACGATCTTCATCGGATTCTTCTGGTGCCGCAAGGATCATTAGCCAAGGAAGCACCTATAAAGCACTAGTAGATTCGGCAGCTTCTTTCAGACACTTGCAACGCATGCCCACACCTTCCTACCATCGCTTTGAGATCGTATCAAGCTCTGAAGACCTGCTGTCAAATACTTTGGCTCCACAGAATAGCATCGCCAGCCAGACTTCCTTAGAAGATGCCATCGAGGATCCAGAGACATGCCCACTGAAACGAGTGAAAGCACATGCCCAATTCGACGAACTGGCAGAAAAGTCTGCAACAGAAAAACTTCCGCCAGGCAGCCCCAGTCCGTCAATCCAGCCACCACAGGTGAAGAGAGACAAAAAGAGAAAAGCTTCCGGCATCTCTCTTCGAAGTCTAACAGCTGGCGTGAAAAGGTCCCGCATCGGCATCGAGAAGCTGGCACACAATGTTTGCCACAACAGCCGTTCCAAATTTCGCCAGGTTTTTCAGCACATCAAGCGTCAACATAAAGAGCAAAAGAAACAATACTCGGCGTGGAAGGCACTGCGACGCAAACTTAATCCAGGAGATGCCATCACGGGTAAACCTGAGAAGGGGTTTGCGTCGTTTTCGGCCGAAAAAAGACGGCATGGGGCCGATTCTTGGTGGAAAGTTGGCGTAGAAAAGTATCATGCTCCCAAGTGGATGAACTTTGGGAAATAGATTGGGATTGACATATTACTATTGTGGCTTTATTGAGGAGAGGAGTATGCAAGAGAGTTTAGTCTAGATAAAAAGCATTAGCAAAATAGAATGCACATTCTCTAACGAATAAGTGGTCGACTGTGATGGTAGAGACTGCATTTGCATGAGATTGATTCCAAAGAAACGCTATGAATTATCCTATAACATATATCGAAAGAGAACTGCCGTTGATTTTCGCCTTCCACGGCCAACTAGACCTTCTTCCTCTCTTTCATCACCTCCCTCGCTATCAGCCTGATCAAATTTGCGGTTTTGATACTGCAAGTATATGCGGAGAGCATATGCCAGAATGGAAACAAGGAGCATAGCCACTGCACATGTGCTCATTCCAGGCGCATAATAAGGAGCATCCCGGTCTGGATACAGTCTGGTACCGACGAGCGGTCCACACTGGCCGACGAGTTGGAGGAGTGCAAAGCCACCGCCCTGACGGCTCTGACTAGCCTGGTTGTTGATACTCCATGTGATGATTAGGGTAACGACGTTGAAGAAACCTATGGCAGCGGGATAAACAGCCATGTAGCGGATAAAGTTGGGCAGATTAAGGGGTTTGGCTAACGCAAGGATGGCGTAACCGCTGGAGGAGGCGAGGGCGTGGAATATTAGAGGGACAGTTCGTGTACGCAGACGATCTGACATGTGCGCTGTGAAGAGGACGATTACAAAGGCGGCTAGGTATGGAGGGGCGCTGAGGGCCTGGGAGGTGAGGGTATCATGACCCATCTCGGTGAGGATCTTGGGGAGGAAGACGGGGAGGGATGAGTAGGCCATGTTGGTGAGGAAGAACATGGTGGCAGTGATCCAAGCGACGGGATCGCGAAATATGGCCAGGGCCTCGTGACCTTTTAGACCAGACGAGGGTTTGGTGTTCCCAGAGGTAGATTGCTCGCTGCGAAGACGTAGACGAGCAACTTTCTTCTCACGCTTGGTTAGATAGGGGGCTGTTTGGGGAGAGTCGGGGATGAGGTTCCATGCGACTGCGGATGCGACGACAGAGGGAAAACCTTCAATGAGGAAGAGAAGACGCCAGGGGGCGATGGGACCAAGTTCAGCGAATTTGACAATGAGCCAAGCGAGTGTTGAAGCAAACGTTGTAGCCAAGGGCGCCGCTGTGATAAGTGTAAGCTTTGATCCTGTCATAAGAGGTGATGACATACCAGATATGAAAATAGCAGTCCGAAATGCGAGCTCTTCCCGCTTGAAGAAGAAACTCAGGTAGAATGGAATACCTGTAAACCCAGCCTCTCCTATCCCAAGGACAGCGCGCAGTGCAATCAGCATAGGATAGGATGTAGCCACGGCCTGCAGAGACGCCATTAAACCCCAGGTCAAGACAACCATGGACACAAAAATATGTGCAGGGATGAGCTTCCACAGAAGCGACATCCATTCAAAGGCGATATATGTAATGTAAAATGCCGTCAGCGCCCATTGATACCATCCATCGTGTGGTGGATTAGACTGAAGGTCCTCGTCCATTCCAGCTATACGCGCATTGCCAATATCTAGATCATGGTTAGCTCCGTGTCGCGAACAGCAAAGGAAAGGAGGTCCGTACTAGATCTATCAACGAAGCTCAGCATATAAAGCAGAGCTACAAACAACACAAGCTTACGATCAAACTTCCTACGGACCGCATTTTCTTCATCCGGAGTATACAGCTGATAGCTGGCCATAGAAGTAGGACTTCGCGATCGGTCTGCTACAAGGGGATGATCGTCCTCGGCAGCTTCGGCATCCCAAATCGCACTGCTATTTCGACCTCTACCCGTATCGGTTTCGCGCAGCTCGTACACATTTCCCCTGCTGCCCACAGCCGACCGGAGATCCTCATCGTCGCTATCGTCGAGCGAGGGCTCTGCGCCCGTCTGCGCAAACGCCTCGACCGAAGGGCTTGGACGGAGTTCGGGTCGCGAGAGTGCCATTTGGAGCTGAGCTGAGGTGAGACCGAAGGGTTGAAGATGATGGAGACCAAGGGGCGGGAGCTAGATCGGACTCGGACTCGGGGCTCGAGGCTCGAGGCTTAGGATTGTGGAGGCTTGGGTTGTCGCAATGGCTTTGGGGTTGAAAGACTTAGTTGGGGATCATAACCATTATTAGGGATTCCAACCAATCGATATCATGAAGTGCATCCTTGTTTTGACGTAAGCGGGTTGATCGCACAGCGCAAGACAGGGAGAAAGATAGATTAAATGGTGGATTAAATTACTTATGGTTCTTCGTGTTGACAATTAATTGAGTTGATCGAGTCGCAAGCTGTCTCGCTTACACGTGACGCGCACCCTCCTTACATGATCATCATAATGATAAGGAGCTTCAACCTCATTTCGCGACCGTCAATTTGACCCATACAGGTTACATTAAACCATTTATAGTCACGGGTCTACGGAAGTACACGCTGTTCATATCTCAAGCAATTTCCCGCTGTTATTCTTTCATCATGACTACCTATCCATCATACACATTGCAACGTATGAAGCTATACCTTTCCCCATAAATACAAAATACTAACAAATATCTGTAGTATGGATATCCAATCAAAAAGAATTTCTATCGCTAAGATTCAACCGAAATAATTAAACCCCAAACTCCTTCACGTCATGCTTCGCTGTCCGTTTCCTTCTAATGGTGGGCTCCCTTGGCGGCATGAGACGGCTTCCTGAAGAGCTTCTTCAGCCCGTCAGCCATTGAATGACTTCGTGCAACTCGATTCTTGACAAGTTTTCCTCCTTCCTGTGTCTGGCCATCGCTCTGCTGCGTAGATACACTATCCCCTCGAATTCTCGTTGTGTCAGAAGCCGGTGGTGGTTGTGCGGTCCGCATCTTTACTTCACGCGCTGCGCCTTGGGGTGCACTCGATTCTGGGTTGGCACCCAAACGATAGTCTGAAGCAGTAGACGGTGTAGGTTCCACCACCACTTCCTCCTTCTGTATTTCCCGCATAGATCTCGGTACCTCATACCGGTACGGCATGGAAAATCCTCTGGAATGAACTCTCGGTACCGCGCCCTCTTCTGGTGCTGTCTGTGGTCTTTTTTTCTGCGAGCTTCCTCCTTGCACTGATCGAGGCTTTGGGGGTGTAGGTGGGCGACGAGGGGTCCTGATTTCTGGTTCTGGTGGCAGTGGCACCTTTGATATACGTATGTTCTTCGGTATGCTTCTTGGTAGACGAGATTGGGGCGATTTTTGTGTAGATGGCGGGGTTATGGGGGTTATGGGGGTCTTCAAAATAGGATCCGGAGTCTTCTGCTGAGCTGACGTTGGTGTTGAAACACATGCTGCTGGACCCGACGCCAACTCTTTTCCTGCTTGCTTTGTGTTTATCTCTAGCCTTGGAATATGTCTGACTGTTGGTGGAGATGGTGTTGACGGTGACTGTTGTTCGGATATGGTATCACCAGCCTCATACAAGACACCAGAGCTTGGCTGTTCTAGACGTGCAGGGTTTGGCGATACTAATAATGGCGGAGCGTGTGGTACTATCTCCTCGAATTTAGGCATCGTCGATCCAAAAACATGCGGCTGTGGGGAGTATTCTGATGTCGGCGACGGTGTTCGAGGGTCAACAAGCTGCTTGGGCAAGTTCAAATGGGACCCAGGCTGGTTGTTTGAATGCATGAGCGATGTTACTAGCGGAAATGAACCATCTTCGTTTTGGTATGTGCTCGATCCAGATGATTCCAGTGGTGAGTCGGACGATAACGGCCAAGTTGGCTCTGGAGGTTTGATATCTTCTATTTTGCTGGAGAAATGTGACCTGGGTGATACTTGGCCGAACCCTTCTGTAGGAATTAGAGAAGGAGAGAAAGGTGGTATGAAGCTTTCGGGTCGATATGTGGTCGGAGCCGGCAGCTGTCGTTGTAAAGGCTTGGGCGTTGGGGGTGTCGACGATCTTGATGGGAGAAGCTCGTTTGGCTTGAGCGGTTGTACAACATCCGGCGCCTCCTCTCTTATAGGACTTTGTAATGTTTTGATAAACTCTTCTGGTTCGACTCGCGAATGTCCGTGATCAGAATAAAGCGCCGAAGCTGTCGAAGTTGAATACCGTGTGATGTCAGAGTGAAAAAGTGGCATTTCAGCGCCTGATATTCCCAGTCCTGATTCATCGTCGGATGACTCTTTTCGGGACCATACTGATGATGCTGTAGATAAGGATGCCCTTTTCGGGTCGAGATCGTGAGGCCGGATTGGAGCGTCAATGTCTGGAGTTTCTTGTCTGGGTGCACCATTATGAGATCCATCTTGTGACCAAACTGTTGATGTTGTCAAAACTGACGCCCTATTTGGATCGGGTCGAGACTGGAGCGGTATGTCGATATCTGGCAATTCTCGTGAGAGTGGCCGTGGGGTCGCAGCACCTGAAGAATCTCCCAGAATGTTATCTAGTACGGTGAGAGCATCCTCTTCCTCTTCCTCTTCGTCTCGATCGTTGTCCTCGTACTCAGATGGCGAGTCAGAGAAGCCTTCCAAAGCCTCCTTTGTCTGACGATTAGTCAAGATTGTTTGTCCCGAGTCTCTTATCTGCTCAGAGCCCACCTCTTTTTCCTCTTCATTACTCTTGCCAGGAACTTCTCTCACGTCGTCACCGCAGACAACGACATACCACCTCACAAGCTCTCCCTTCTGCAACTCATTCCTCAATTTCACAATCCACCCATCCTCGCCCGACATTTTGTCGTAGTAATTGGCCATCTGTCCTGCTACATCCACACTCAAGTCAACCCTTACGACATAGTCAGCAACATAAGCATACGGCCTACATGCTGTCATCATCTCATCCACGTCAAATTCCTCGAGTAACTTAACCGGAGACCACGAATGCATGAGAACCGCATCTTTGGAATCAGGTACCCGTGATGATGGGATGGCATGGTCGTCATCAACATGGTCGAACTGCTTCTTGGCCTTTGCGCTTTTGGCAATGCTGACATTCTTGTTCGTGGGTGTTGTTGGTGGAGAGAGCTCAGGTAAGAAATCGTATTTGGCGTGCAACTGATCGAGGATGCAATAAGACGAGGCGGGTGCAAGAATCCAATTTGGAGCTGCGTCTTCAAGATCGTTGAGGATAACAAAAATGCGGATATCGCGGCGATGCCATCGAAACCCGTGGCATAAGTAAGTCGGCATTTGGGTGTCTGTGGCCTGGCGATGGGAGTGAGGCCGCGAGGTGTAAGCGATCGATGACTGGTTGACTGGCTGACTGAGTCACTCTAAATTGTCTCTCTCTCAAGAAGACAAATTCCCCTTCTGAGCAAGCTTCATAGAGCAGCCTGTAAAGCCTCCAACATTTCGGTCTCAGTCAGTTATCGAGATTGACGCGTAGTTGTGGTTGTGGTGTTTGGAGGTGGAAATCAATCATGGAATGGATGACATGGAATGGAATTGACATGCGTCGCTTCCGTTCCTTAGGTTTAGCTATGTAAGATAGGCAGGCTTCGGTGCCTTCTTAGTTCTTAGCTCTTACCTACCTGGGCCATCGTCACCTGCCTACTGGATCTTACCGCATCGTGCTTTACTTAGAAGAGCACTAGGTTCCAAACATCAAGGTTGGCCCAAGGAACAGGCAGGTACGTCCAACGTCAGAAACCAAGCCATGTGCCGTCTTCGGAAGTAACTATTTAAGTCGACCCATCTTTAACCGATAGTCCCTCCTTCTATTGCCCGCATGCAATCCAAGAGCATGTGAACCATTTGTTTCCATGGGCTGTTCTAGGCTGTTGGCTGAGACACGGAAGTCACTATCAATTATAAGCGTGGATGATTGTTATAAGTCCCCATTTTTATGTTACTGCTCAGATCTTGAATCTTGATATATCCACCACTAAAATCAACCTTGCGTGTATAATGTAGGTATCCAGTAATTCTCAAATGCCCCCAATTGTGTTGTATGCGTCTAGACAATCATCATCGTCAATGTACCTCATCAACAGTATAAAGCGGTCCCTAATTCTTGAACCCTGTCATATCCAAGCTAACACCGCCTGTATCCTGTAGTCCTTCCATTGCAACTCCAAAGTCTTGAGCGTCAAACTCAAAATTCATGTCTTGCAGAATATTGTTCACATCCTCATCCGAAAGGTTAACTTCCATATTGCTGGGCATGGCAGGAATTGCAATTGGATTCGGAGAGGCCACAGTTTGAGGGACCTTCTTGGTCACCATATTCTTGAACTTGCCCAACAAATCGTCATCGTCAGCTGGTGTGGTGTGTGAGTCAAGAATACGTCGTGCCCGTGTCTTCAACATATCGTCTGTGGGCATAGTTCCCTTGCAGGCAACGTGATCCTCAACATAGCTGATGAGTCCACGCTCCAACTCTCGAGAGCAGAAAACCTCGGCAGGTCTCGCGGTCTCGGATGTAAGCTTCTCAATGTAGCTGTTCGCGATGGCTGCTGGTAAGGACTTGGCTCCCTGACCCATCGACACCTGAGCATCTACAGGGAAAGGCTCGAGTGATGCCTTCGGGCAGGCATAAGGAGGTGCAAATCCTGAGCCGCCAGACTCAAGAGCCCAGCCATCGCTCATGGGTAGACCAGGACCATCTGTCTTGAGGATTCCAGCATCTCGCTTAAACCTTTGCAGCCACTCGGCGTTGTCTGCAGCAGTCTGGTTCCAAGGATCATCACTATCGGCATCGTTAGTTCATTGCTCAATCAATCATAGGCTTGGTAAACTCACTCATCGTAGAGGATCCAGCGTGCCTGGTGCTGCAGCTCTGCGTCGCTGGGAGTGTGTCGGTTTGGGTTGTTAGCCGACATGGTGCCAGCAACCCATCGCTTCAACTCTTTAGCCAACCGTCGATAGCAGTTGGCATCGTTGAGGAAGTAGGGCCCAGGGCAGTTGGGGCCACTACCCATATCAAACATATCATCGCATCCCATGAGTACGGGGCAGTCGTTGGAAGCCGTTGTGGCATCTGTGGTAGCAGTTCCACTGGCCGTTGAGTCGATACTAGGTTGAAGAGAAAAGGCGGGCGAGCTGTTGCTGGTTGCAGAGTGTCGTTTCTTGAAACCTTCGAGCCATGATGCGTTATCTGCTGCGGTTTGGTTCCAGCCGTCGTCGAACTCATATATAATGATACGAGCTTGCCGTTGAAGGTCCTCGTCGGTGGGTTCCATGCCCGTAGATCTTTGCAAGAAGAGATAGTCCCTTAGTTCACGTTCAAGGCGCGAGTAACTGTGGATAGTCGAGTCGATGGATGAAGGATCCTTTGACCGGAAGATATGATCTACTACATCTTCGCTTCGTGGCAGGTGTGCACGTCGGCGGAAAGGAGCGAGCCAGTTAGTAGACGATGTTGCGAGGCGTATTAGCCAGTTAGCAATGGCCTCTGATGGATGCGTGGATACTTCTTCCACACGACCAACAATACGACAAACCTCCTCTTGGAGCTCGTCGTCCATTGCTGTTAATCCCAGTAGTCTCTTGCCCTTGACAAACTCTTGAAGCTGTACCTCCATGGGGCACTCCTCGAACAAGTTGTCCTTGCCGTTAATTTTGAGGGTTGCCAGCCTGTTTTCCGCGGCGCCACGCAAGGGACCGAATCTCGCCTTTTGCTGCAGTGTATCAGAGCTCATGATGAGTTCACGAAGCCAGGATGGTCGTGTTGCGACGCCCTGAAGAGACAACAATTCGCTTGCGAAAATAATACGGCAACCTTCGACCATCATTTCTTCATCGTTCGGGAGCTTTCCGTGTTGGTCCCGATAGTTCCGCGTAAAGAAAGCCATTTCCAGCTTAATCAGCTCGTAGGCATTTCGAGGTGATTCTGGCGGGGAGTGTGTGGCTACGTATGGTAATGGGGATGTGCGCTCATGATGAATAAGATCTATTTCAAAAGTTAGACGTTGGCAACTTGTCTACAGGATACTGCAGAGGTCTCATACATGGAGGCATAGAGTTCTCGACCATCTCGAGCACAGGGTTGTCGAAACCCCAGTCACCCTTCCAGTCCGCCATGGAATAACCAGTCTTGAAATGCTCTGCAAGATGATCGACACGAATAGTCCATGTATCCATAACGATACCACAGAAACCACATCGGGACCGAATCTCTGGCGTAGCCACCTTCCACGATTTCATAGACCAATCCTGAAACTTGATGTTATGTACCAGGCGCAGGTGCTGGTTAAGATGATCTTTCCGGTAGAAAGTTCGTTCTGCTGGAGTGCGCTCTTGACAGGCGGAATGGTTGTGGCCTTCGATATGGTCATCGTCTGGATTGGCTTCGCCGCAAAAGACGCATGACAATATGCCAGTCTCCGGGTTGATAGCCTTTGCACCTTGGGGAGAACACACCCATCTCTCGAGGGACAAATGCAATGATTTTTCGTGTCGTTGCCAGTCGTGCTTGGTCCTGAAAGTTTCGGTACAGAATGTACACTGGAAAGTTTTGAGAGGTGCTGATAGGCTCGTCTTTTCTTTGCCAACTTTTGCAGAAGCCCTTCTGCGGCGGCGGCGGCGACCGTGGTTGTTGAATGGGGCTGATCCAAATGATCCCCATGAGTTGCGAGATCCGTGCGAGTAGGCCGATCCGAGAGAGCCGTTGCTTGAGTGAGAAGTTCCCAAACTGCTAGCCGACGACTGATTGCAGATGGACCTGCTTGAACCGTCATCCGCATAGCTCAAGCTGAAAGGGCTGTCAAGTCCAGACGACATTCCAGAGGAAGATGCTGTCACGGCACGAGCAATAGCGCTGACGGAAGCAGGTTCGTTCTCAGGGGGCGAATGCTCCCAACGTTGGAGGGGGTTCATGGCTTCAAGTGCCGGTGTTCCTCGTCTTTGAGGGATATCCATAGGACCTGACCATGAGCTGGTGTAGTGAGGTGATGTCGATCGAGGAGGTTGAACTTTACCACGTCGACGGGCATTTGCAAGCCAATTGGTAATTTGTGTCTTGTTCAAGCCGGTTTGACGTTGCAGCATCTCTTTTTCCTCGTCGCTAGGATAAGGATGACGGTTGTGAGTAGAAAGCCAATTCTTAAGAATGCGAACAGACTCTCGAGAGAATCGTGCTCCAATCTTTGGAGGAGGAGCGGCCTTGTTGTTGAATGTCTCTGCGAGATTGCCCAGATCACTGACCGAGGCATTGCGGGAAGCGTTACGAGAGGCATTGAGAGAGGATTGGCATGAGTCGTCCTGTGTGTCCTCCTGGAGAGTATTGGAGATCTGAGGTCCCGATGATAGGAAAGGGTTGATATCAAAGGGCGCAACTGAAGAATTGATAGACTCTGGGGTAACAGCAAGGCTGCAGTCGACCTTCAAAGCCACACAGGTTGTACAGTAATCCTTGTACATACCCTCTCGGATCTTTTTGCAGGAGAAGCCGGCCATGGTACAGTTGATACAAGGCGATGCAGGCGTGTCCCACTGAAATTGATTCGAGATGTCTTCGGCGGTTGTAGCGAAGTCCATTGTTGGGGCGGGCATGTCTGATAAAGGGAAGTTGTTGTCTGAAAAGTGTTGAAGGGCACAAAAGCTGAAGTCGTCTTCACTGACATTCTCGAGGACAAGATCAATGCTCTCGCTGTTGTCAGCTGTCATACCAGCAAAGGCGTTGCCATCCTGTGGCATTGGAAAAGAGTCAATGGTCTTGTCCCAGTTGACAAACTGCTCCATTTCGTCGAGATTGGCCATGATGCACAAGGATAAGTGCTGATGCGGAACAGAGATGTCAATTCAGGTCAATCGAAAGGCGCGCGTGAGGATGACAACCATAAGTCGAATAGGTTTGGATGTCAATTAGCCTAGTCCCACTTGACAAGTAGAAGCTAACACAATACGAAATGATTGAGCCTGAGAATGAAGAGAAAGGAACAAGGCTCATAAGTTGAGGATAGCCCCCGAGTTTTGTTTGAGTTGAAAAATCCAACTAGCCGCGAATAACGGTCTGTTTAGAGACAGTATCGAAAGAGTCAGCCCGTCTCCATGCCCCAGAATGTGAACCAAGCCAGAAGTCTGGTGGAGTTGGAGTGCTAAGTGTCGACCAGCCACACCAACCAGCTGGACGAGTCTAGCCAGTTTGTCAAGTCGTGCGCCCTTCAGTTGACAAACAAGGATCTTTTTGATCAATGGACCCACGCACACATGCTGTGGAGTGACGGTGCTTTGAACACTGTAAGATGGTTCTGCATCCTCTAGTTGTGGTGAGGCTTGTCTAGTCCCGCCCAATCATTGTCACGAAAGTACAGTGTCAGCTTGCAGTCGTCAAGCTGTGCTGGGCGTGTTCTGTGCTCCGCTTCTCGTAGTTCGCAAGGCGTAGCATCCATGCGGGTGCGTCTCGCTAGATCCTCAACTATCAACCCCGAGACCGGCCTGTGATGGATCTTTCTCCTGGGAATAAGATCTCCTGTATTTCCAATGCATAGAGGATCTTCTGAAGGGTCACATTCAACCGAATCGGAGTCGTGACTCTTAAAAGAGTCCGAGGTTGTACTTCCCCGACATCCATCAGTGTGGGGTTAAGCACGTCCTCTGTCTCTCTGATTGATCGATGACTTATGCCTCGTATCATTTTCAACATGTCGCGAAAGCACTGGAACCTTCTAAACGTCGTCCATCGGATAGAAAAATAGAGGCCATGCTGGTGTGCCTTGTCGGTGAGATTTTAGCATCAGCCACCGACCGCAGCGTCGCAGATCGCTCGAGATATTTCCTTGCTTCAACACGACGTTGCGTCTCATCATCAAACGTATTGGTAAGCAGAAATGCTGGATGATGTCTTTTGTGTGTTGCGATTGATATGAGCAGATGAGCAAGATTTGGAGAAGGTGTGGTCGGTCAAGTGCACTAAGTTAGGTACGGTCAGATCCTGGGGAAAGGGAAGGCGCCATTGGTTTATGCAAACCTGCCCGGGCAGCGGAAGTGCAGCGGAAAGCGGGTACAGTAGCAGCAGCGGCGCGGAGACTCCGGATGTGACCCACCATGGCGCCGGCGCCGGCACCGGCCATCACGGAGCTCAAGGTCAAAAAGAGGGTGTTCAATATTGAGGTCACCGTATCTTGAGAGAGAAATAATCGAGATGCCAAGGATAGAGAGCCTATACCGGGCCGTGTTGATCTGCTCAGGCTCGATGGACAGTTCTTGTCATAACACATTCACTGCTAGTATACCCCGACTCCCAATCTTTTCAGATCCCCAACCGGAGATAGATAAGCCAGACATATTTCCGCAAGTGATGTAACTTTAACCTTTTAGACAATCTGTAGCGGCAAGATCCGAACCAGCTGCTTTCTGGGGACCGACTGGAGTACATAATACGAAGGATTTTCAGCCGGAGCGTGACAATTCATACAAGGGCATATCTACGCATGAGTAGCCTACTTTGTTGTCAATTACATTCTACTGCTACACTACCTGTCGTGTACGCACTTGAGTGTCGACGTTGTGGTTACACCAACAACTAACATATTCATCCTCAACTCCCTTGCCTGTCATGCAGCGACAACTGTCTTGCTTCTGTCACCCTGGCATATGCTTTCATACTGAAGTACGGGCTTAGACATCACACCAACACCAAATGGACACCAGAAGATTATTAAATTAATCAAATCAAAATTCTACGTTAGTCTCTCGGAGTATATCTTCTGGGCTCTGTGCGGTAATTGATAGCAGTTCTGTAAGGTTGCACGGGTGGTTGAGGCCATCAACACGACCCGCCTCAGGGCTCCTTACTATCGGGTCATTACAAAATTGAAGTTTATCATTGAAGCACTTAGGGGAGATATAATAAGCCCTAAATTTCAATTCATTTTATTTCATTTCATAATGTCTATATAGTCTTGAGCTTATTTATAATCATGTAAATAGCGCTCAAGTTCTATTATATCCATCTTAAGCACCTATCTTAGTCCGCCCATCTTAGGTTACCTACCTGTCTTAAGTAACACATCTAAGACAACCCATCTTAAGACAACCCATCTTAAGATAACCCATCTTAGAATAACCCATCTTAGGACAACCCATCTCAGGTCACCCATCCTAAGTTATCTATCCTTTACCCTCCTAATACCGCCGCAAGACTTAACAAGACCAGTGTTCCTAGCCACGTTCTCTCTGAGATTGGGCACGGCATGAAACATTAGAACTACCTATTTTATAATACTCTCCGTATCACCGCAGTGTAGTCACTGACATATGAACATGTGCATGGGCGCTCACTAGTATGGTATCACAACAGCTTGGCCCATGTCCACCTCGTGATTGCATGAACCTATTCGACGACGCCAACGCAGTTCATAAGCTTCTGTTGCGAAACGTATGGTCCAGAAGTTGAATGCGCTACTCTACCTATGATTGATAAGCATCTCTCTCTCTCGGTTAGCTCTTTTCTGTGATCAATGTCAACAACTATTTATTCGCCCCTCTGTATCACCACACCAGATTCAAGAGGATCATTCCGAGAATGCGATTTTCTGATGTTCAAAGGCCCCCTTGAGAAAACTTATCTCTTCGCAATCATACCCATTCATAAAACGATGGATTCTACCCAGGAATCAACTTTTAGTACCAACGATCCATGGATGCCACGATGCCTCCATACATGGTGCCTCAGAGCTTCAGCCCGACACCAAGATAACTCCAGCTCCCACTCAAATAGGACTTCACACTATTCTAGTATCTCATTCTTTCAGTTTGTCAAGCCGCTGACCGTGACAAAATTATTCGCCATATTTCCAGGTGTAGCGTTACATTCGTACGATCAGCCTTATCAGCAACAGTCGCGGCCCATGATCCTTGAGCACAACCTATTTCGTGGTGATCACAAGATGGTTCAGATTATCTAATCAGGCCATTGATCTTGCAATTATCTCGTATATCTCGTGGTTTTTCGGGCTTGGTAAACCTATACACGCCGAGCATCCATAAAAGGGGTACAGAGTTCTAGACCTTACTGCAGTGTCAGGCAATGGGTGGTTGGCGGCACAACCTACCTTGGGGACCTCCTGAGGGACGATTTGCATCTTGAAAAGCTATGGAGCTTTCATGGGGGAAAGTCTGATTCTTACAAAGGCCGTTATCATAACTAATAAATCAAAGGAGGAAGCGGAGAGCAGGCTCAAAGCTGATACTTGATCAAGTTGTCAACTCACAGTCGCTCAATGCGACACCGCATTCTCTTTTTGGCTCATGTAAACTATCTTGCGATATACACAGCCCGATCCTGTCTAAATGTGCATTTTCCGTGTCGTTAAACGATGTGCTTTGAGAAAGAGCGTGGTATCGCTGGCTCCGGCCTGTACTCCCGTAAAGCCCTTCCAGTCGCTTTTGGGGGAGAAAAAGATTGCAGATAAGACATATAGGTCAAACACCATACCCCTTGGCAATAATGACTCCAGTTCCATGAGCTAAAATCCATCCCAAGAAGCTGTGTACGCTGTGAATTCCAAAAAGCGCCGGTCCTTAACTCGCCTTCCATTTACCAAGCTGTCGCATCCAGTGACTCCCTGCTGACCTCGAAATGTCTCATAAGTCGTTGATGTTTCGTCGTGGATCTTTCTCATTAATCATGACCAAGTTCTTGTAATTCCCTCTCCTTGGCGGCAAGCATTTCCCGCATCTTGTCTGCTTCGCGCTGTAGCGCAGCTCGACGGTCAGCTTTTATCCTCTCACTATCAAAATCGCGCGGCCCAGCACCTGGGGTGTTATCCCGGTTGGAAAAGGCGCCGGGGCTAGGAGCTGATGCAATAGTACTACCAGGTGATCGTATGGGAGGTAAAGAATAGTCGCCGTCATCGCTTCCTGCTCCTGTGTTGGGGGGGGTACTGGCTGACGTCGAGGGGTTGAGAATCGATTTGATATTAATCGAAGAAATTCGTTTGGAACTCTCCTGTCCAGTTTCTTGTGAGGTAGGTGCCTCGCTTTCGGTAGTAGAGAATGATCGTTTTCGGGTGGGTGGCAGAAACGAGGCAGGGGAAAGAGACGTCTTCCTATCATTGTTTGATGCCATCGACGCCATGGGAGCCAGTCGATTGTCGTCGTTCAAGGAGCCCGTATAGTGTCGCGTGTTATTTGATTGATGATATGCAGCGAGGTCAGACGTCGACGGCAATGGGGATATCGTTCTGCTTGTAGGCCTGATGACTGGTTGGGGCTCGATCGTAAGTGGATAATCTGGGCGGCGACGAAGACCCAGGTTGACTGATCCGTCCTCATTCATTGACCCTCTCTCTGCATTGGGATCATATTGGCCCTGCGGTTCTGCTGAATCCATCACGTCCTCCATTTCTTCATCCTGTGAAGCGGGGATAATTCGTTTCCGTCTCTTGATGGTTGATTTCTTCATAGTCATTGGCCGGTGGACACCATGGAGTTTATAATACAGACCTAGGTTTGTTAGTAATCACCAAAAAGTACTGGAGGATCAATACTCACCACAAGCATTGCAGATAGTGTGGCCGCCCTCATCACGCCTCCAAAGAGGTGTAATGGTAGTGCCACAGTTTTGGCACGCAATCACAACTGTCGCATTCGAGTTTTGTTGACTTTGCATGGCATTGACATCCAAAGGAACTGGTTCCGACCTTGGGTTTTCACTTCGACTTTGACAACTTTGTCGCTTTTGTGTCCCACTCAGGTTGGCGCTCTTGGAAACACGGTTGTTGTAAGCTGGGCATCCATTGCATCCCTCTGCACCGCCCGTTCCATTGCAACGGCCACCACCAGGGCAAGTTCCTCCAGGAGTTTGATCAGCGGATACGTATGTCGCATTTGACGCAGGCTTCAAGGCTGTATCCGCAGCGGGCTTGGGGGCAGCGATTCGAGGGGGGTCTGCAGGTACAACATTCGGTGGGCGTTTGAGGCTCGTTGGGCGAGAAGCGTTTCTGGCTTTCAGATAGAGGCCACAAGCATTACAGATGGTGGCGCCTTGGGGTGATCTCCTCCACAAAGGCGTTCGAGTAGTGCCGCAGTTGCTACATTGACATGAGCAACGAGACAATGATAGAAATAATAAAATCAAAACTCACCTGCACACTTGTCCTTGGCTGCCACTGGGAGGTGGACTTGCTTTTGGACCGTGATCTGATCCGGGGCTCTGTTGTTTTGCCATGATGCCTGGGCTTGGACTTGTCTTGGGACCAGATGGGCTTCCACTCAATCTGTTTTGGTGATCACGGTTGTCTTGACCAGTAGGGAGTCTGGTTCGTTCCTGAGAAGGGGCAGCCGGGGTATCGCTTGTTTTCGCAGACATTGGTCTTGATGGTAGCGCAGTTCGCGCCGAGCTCGCTTCCCGCTGATGGCTATACAGCGCCGATGATTGTGTTTCTTGGCTCATGCCCGTAGGTAGGGCTAGATTATATCGACAGGATCAAGCTGACAATGGTGTAGAGGAATCGGGTAGGTGCTCTGGTATAGTTGGATCAAAGATGACGGATCAGCTGCAGATCGAAGACGGCAACATGCATCGACGATGATGACGATTGTTGAAATGTCGGGATAGTTGAAGATGAGTAAGATGGAAATTTAGTAACGGCAGAGGAAGTCCTTCAGACGATTCGTAATCGGCTGCCGCGGATTGATAAATGGTTTCGAACCGGCCGAAGAAGGAGGCGAATCCGGAGAGTGGTCGGAGCCGGGTTCAGCAATTACAAGTTCGCAGGCACCGAAGCGAGCCAAACAAAGATACGAGTGTCTTGGCTTGATGCGAGATGTAAGCCAGGAGGCCAAGAAGGTACCTAGCAAGAAGGCTGGTCTACAGCCAAGCGATAAGTATCGTCGAGTTGACCAGCTCGCTGGTGGGCAGATGAGTCGAGCAAGTCGCCAGGGTCCAGTATAAAGAGACGCAGGTTCGTAGGCAGGTGACCAAGTAAACAGGGCCAATCGAAGGTTGGATCGAGTTTGATCGAACGGGAAGCCAGGTACTCCGTATTGGTCAGACGACAGATGTCAGAGAGTGACGCGACAGCGACCGGATAGCTGGGACCGGCGCAACTGCAAGGCCGAGAAGGCCAGAGAAGAAGGTTGAGTAGTTGAGAAGCGCAGCGCAGCGCGGGGGGGTAAGAAGAGAGGACAAGGGTGTCTGAAGGGTGTAGTAGAGAAGACGATGGGAATAACCAAGGACGGGAGATAAGAAAGATTATCAACCAAAGCAAAAGGCGGGTGTATGTAGGTGCAAGGGTGATGAATCTGTGACTACGCAATGACAGATCAGATGTTGGTAAGACAACAACAAAAGGCGGCGCAACAGGACGGAATACGCCTTGTCACGTTCCTCGGTAGGCAAGGTACGATAATAGTAGTAATAGTAATTGAGGGCAGTGCTTGGCAGATGGCAGGGGAGGAGTCTGTCAATGGGATTAAAGCACCACCAGGCTGGGACAGTGGGCGATGAATTGGTGACCAAGTAAGGCCAAGACCAGGGTACTAAGTAAAGTAAATGTCCGTGTGCGCGTGAGATACGGATCCCGGAGATCGATAACAGCCGTCGGACGCAATAATAGGACGGCAGATGGCGGTGGAGGAAGAGACGGTGACCCCGGGAGAAGAGGACCCGAGACTGAGAGAGGACAAGGTGAGGGGAGCCCGAAGGTGAAGAAGGTGAGGGTGAGGGTGAGCAACGAGAAGTGCAGTATGTCGTACGTAGGTAGCTAAGGTACCGACTGTCGACAGATTCCTCCTCCTTGTGGTTGAGATTGCAGATGAGAAAATGGAGGGTAGAGAAGGTTGAGCAGAACAAGGTGATTGATGATCAGACAAGGCCAATGTGTGAGCCAATGGGGATGGAGTCCGGGCTTTGGGCTTGGACTTGGGGACTTGGATCTAGGCTTGTGCTTGTGCTTGTACCTGTGTCTTTTTGCCTTGCCTTGTCGACGACCGATCAGATTGTTTGGTATTAGTTATGGTGGATTGGAGACTGGTTGTCGGGTCTCGGGAGCTGGCGTTGCATTGCATGAGCTAACTGGGGCCCAGCAGAGATTGACTGACAGAGTGAACTGATTAACTGATTAACTTTGATTTGTTTTCTCTTCTCTTCTCTCTGCTACCCCTCACTCAATGACAGTCCAGTCCAATGCAGCAGCCAGTCCCACTAACTTAGGTCCTACATGTAGGTACAGTTTGTATATAGTTTAGCTCTCAGAGAGGAGGGGAGTGACGTGCAAAAGTCAAAGCAAGACGAGACAACAAACAGACACATGATGCGATTTCACGGGGAATCGGCCCCAGCATGGAACGACCTCCACCGTTGGGTCGGGGTCAAAACAACCGACTTGATCTAGACGTTCTCATCTTATTTCTAGTGCCTGCCATGCCCCTCTTACGTAGTAGCCCTCAACAAGATGCCGTTTCCGAAATCCTGGAAATTGAGATTTGACACTTGTTCGTATTTCTCACGTGAGAAGATCTCCCTGCCCGGGTATCTCCCTACATACTAAGAATGATTCACTGCCTATCTACCTACAAAGGCCATTTACGCTTCACATCTCTCTAGATCTCATCAGCCCAGAAAACATGCACAAAAGACCCTTCTTCGTAACGTTTCGTCACAGTGGAGGGTCCGGAGACAGGCCCTTAAATTAAGTCGTCCTAGCAGGCCCCTCTCCCTCACCGCGGCTCTGTCACCTTTTGTCAATTCGCCCCTGAAATGCCTCGGATTACATTGACTCCCCCCTGATTGGCCCAGCTAAAACGGAGAAATTCCTCTGCGCCTCTTGGCAACGCTGGTCGACTTTTTGCGCATGGGCCTACCTAGTGGTGCCTTGACCGACTCAGATCCAGCCCACGCTAGGCCGAGATCGGACCCTCTTTTTTGTTCCTTCTTCGACGTTCGATACTTATCTTATCTAATCTTATCATCCGCGGTCCAAACGCGAAGCGACCTAGTTTATCGATCCGTAGCTTCGTCTCAAGAAACGATCGTCACTGTTTTGAAACCCCGAAGCTCACGTCACAACACCAGTCTAGTAGTTTTTATCGCTTGTATACGATATCACGATCCCTTCAGCTTCTACCTCTCGTCATGGCATCCGACATCGGCAGCTCTCCAAAGAGAGAGCCAACTCCGACTCTCCCTTTATCCTCGATTCCTCAAAAGCGCGCCCTCGAGGAAGGTCGTCACAGTCCTGTCGTTCCCTCTCCATTGAACCCCGAGGTCAAGCCATCCGACTCCCTGGCACCCGAAGATGCTACCCAAAACGCTCGATCCAAGTCAGCGCGCACAAAGAAGGACACACTCAAGAAACGCGAATCGAAAGGCGTCGAGAGTGCTCGTGCGACACCGGACCCAAAACCAAAATCGAAGCCACAGCAGAAGCAGAGTGAATCAAGTCCGCTCCGGTATAAACTTGCGCCCCCGAAATTGTCCGACTTTGACCCCCCTCGGGGTCCTGTCATGACGGCGCACCATGAGATCACATTATCAAATGGTCAACCGGTAGAGTTCTTTGAAACATCGGATCAGTAAGCCAGGACAACATCAATCAATTACTCCTTTGCTAACCCTTAAAGTGTCTCGAATAAGAAGAGCTTCCGCTATACACACTGCATCGCCGACCCTCTCTTCCCCTCCATGATCTACTATCGAGGTACAGAACCAGAGCCATATGGTCCACACATGAGTTTCGAGGACTCAGCGGGACATGTCTACTTTGACAAGTCAGCTCGTCAAGTGACAACCGACAAAGGTTTTCGCATGGCACGGGCGAATGTTGCTGTGAGAGAAGGCAGATGGTACTGGGAATGCAAAATCACACAAGGAGTCCGACCACCCAAGGATGGAGAGTCCAAACCAGAAGGCGGAAGACATGTGCGCATGGGCTGGGCGAGACGAGAAGCATCACTTGATGCGCCAGTGGGATTCGACGCTTACAGCTATGGCCTCCGTGATGTTGCAGGCGAAAAGGTCCATAGGTCGCGACCCAAGGAGTTCTTTCCTGCAGGGGAAGGCATTCGCGAAGGCGATGTGATCGGTCTCGAAATCCAACTACCATCAGAACATCTGCACCACAAGATCATGTCTGGACACTATAACCCAGTAGTTGATCAAGCCGACGACGAATCCCCGCCCACCGCTGAAGGCCATAACATTATCCGCGACCGCGTTCCTATCCGCTTCAAGGCTCATACTTATTTCGAAAAGATCGAATACTTTCCCGCCAAAGAACTAGAGGATCTCATGAACCCAACAGGAGCAAGCAATGTTTCTTCAGAGGATCCTGGTCCAAATCACCCGATCCCAAGCCTTCGCACACTACCCAATTCTTGCATCCGTGTATACAAGAACGGCGTCCTCATGGGAACTCCTTTCAAGGATCTCCTTGGCTTCCTCCCGCCGGCTTCTCGTCCTCAAGCACAGGTCGGTGCCCGCGAAGGTCTAGATGACGGCATGCTCGGATATTACCCTGCTGTAAGTGTCTTCCGTGGAGGCGCTGTGGAGGTCAACTTCGGCCCGGACTTTTGGTATCCTCCTCCAGCCGAGACCGCCGAGGAGGGCCCCGATGCAGTGCGGTCCGGTAATGCTCGGTTGAACAAGTTGCATGCTGTGAGCGAGCGTTATTGTGATCAGATCGCAGAGGACATTGTTTATGATATTATCGATGAGGTTGACTTTTGGTCCCAAGACGGCGGTGGCGCGACAGATCGCCAAGGCGTGAGCGACAAGAGCGAAGCTGTCGCCATGGCCCCAGGACGAGAAGAGATCAAGGAAGTGGTGCAAGACGATTAAAGCAGATCCGTTACCTCGTCATTGCGTCCAGGGAGGTGGAAGCAGCCAAAGTACAAAGCCTAGAACAACACGTTCTTTCAACGTTTTACCAAAGATACCCACTATGAAATGCAGAAATCAAGTTTATTATTCGTATCCTATTCATATCTTATTCATCCCTAATGAAACCTGGTATCCATACTGCCTCGAGGCCCCGTTCTCATTTCATCAAATGTCATAAGCCGTGTCGTAAATATTGCTCGTCGTCATGTGAATATGTTTGCCAGTTACCAAAAGTCCTGGGCCCTGCCTCAGCGACGACGGCGAGGAGCTGGCTCTTCTGGCGAGACTGGCTCGGCGATAACTGGAACTGGCGACGACAGAGGAGATACAGGCTCTCCAAATGCCGATCTGTCGGTATTGCGACGCGCCACCGCTGCCTCTGGGCCAGGGAGAAGAGGATCGTCCGGAAGCTCCTCAATACGATCACTACCGTCGATAGGAGTCTCAGATGCAGATTTCTCACGCTCGAGTCGCACCTCACGACCTCTCTTGTGACAATACCACAGCACAAACATCAATACTATTCCTGGTTAGCGTATGTACGAACAATTTGGATGAATGAGACTTACAGAATAGAGCAACGCTCCAAATAACATTTGTGCCGATGAAGGCAGGCCATCGCACCTTCAGCGCATTAACAATCGCCTTGAGCATACCAACAACAGCTCCCGGTTTCGTCACCAGGTCGGTCAAGTTGGATGGCTTGAGGAGATCGATAGCAGCATCCTTCAGGCCCTTTTCCGTATTAGCTTTGAGGCCTTGACTCTCTGCAGCAGCTGCTAACAGCTCGGGTGCCAGGGATGCCGTCAGTTTATCTGGAAGCTGAGTGACGAGCTTTTTGAGAGACGACGGCAACTTTTCGAATCCGCGGTTGATGGCACCATCGCGATCTTCGACAAGATTGGCGAGATCGCCGTAGGCTGTTGGTACGCCGTTGGCAAGATCTTTGAAAACTTGGGTGAAACGAGAGAGCAGGTCGGATGACTCGTTGGAAAGAGAAACGATCTTGTTGTTCTTGGCCTGGAGGTTCAAGCGGTCAAGAACGTTGCCGAGATCCTGTTCCTCGCGCGCAGCTTCATGGGGAGCGACATTGTCTTCTGGCTTGAGACCATCCTGTGGCTTCTTGTGTCTCGTGAACAAAGCTGTAAGGCGATTTGCCTGTTTATCGTGCTTCTCTTTTTCCTTTTCCTTCTCTTTCTCCTTCTCTTTCTCCTTCTCTTTTTCTTTCTTTTCCTTCTTCTTGTCCTTTTTACTCTTGGGCTCTTGCAGAGCCTTGACTGCTTCTATCTCGCTCTCGGATGCAGATGAGAGGTCGATCTGGGGAGTGTTGATGCGGGGTGGCAGAGGAGGGGCTGGACCATCATCTTCCAGGATACTCTGCAGCCATGCTTCGTCGTCACGATCGAGAACTGGGCTCAGAGGTGGAGTTTGGGATCTGAGGCTGTGCTGAGTGCTTCGCCGCTTGTGCTGATGACCTGATCCTGATCCTGATCTATGGTTCGCATCGTTGTTGAAGTCAGGTACACGACCATGGGAGGGATCGACCGAAGATCCAGCTTCGGTCTTTTTCGCGGCCTCCTCCGCTGCAGCCGCTTTCTCCGCCCTGTTCTTCTTGATCTTTTTGTATGTCAAGTATTCCAACATGTTTGGTGATTGTGTTTGGTTGAGAAGGTGGTGTATCCAGTGTATGGGGATTAAGCTATTTAACTGCCTTGAACTGAAACAAGAGGCCGCCCAGTCAAAGAACGAAAGAAAAGAGAAATAAGGCAATGGCGATTTGGGATTGGCGCGCGCTTGGGAATTTGCCTTTGTCCTGTCTTGGTGACGAACAATCTGCGCGAATCGAGAGTGCACAGCCACATCACATGTGATGTCATGACGGCTGCCCAGCCGGGGCTAGAATCTGAGCCTACTGGCCTACCGCATATTTACGACTGTCTGATTTGATGATCGACATCCATCTTCCTAGATGCCGATGTAGCATGATACGAATCCGAAAATTATTGGTCAACTCACTATCAAATGCGTGTGTGGGTGGAGATCAGGAGTTAGTTGATTCAACTTCAGCTGGCATAGCATAACCTATGCCGATTCATGTTTGATTGGACCCTGGGTATCTTGATACTTAATAAGAAAAAAACACGTTGGGAGAACAGCGTATACCCCTCAATCAGGCATCGTCAATGTCCTCGTCTTCACCTTCATTTACCCCTCCTTCACTGCGGATAACCTCGTCAGCCAGTGTGCTACGTCGCCAGCCGCCGCCATTCCTCCGTCGTCCTCGTTGGAAGGCTTCCGTCGATGTTACCGCCCTCTCGCCTGTGAATTTGTGGCCTTGCCAATCAATCGAGCATCGAGGGCATTTGGTGTCTCTTCTAGTTTTCCAGAAAGCCTCTTCGCACACGTCATGGAGTCGGAAATTGCAGTCCACGTCTGCACATCTCAGACCAATTGTGACTGGATCCTTACATGCCTCACAAAACTTGATGCGCTGCCAGTCTTGAGGGTCAAGGTCAGGGTCGTTGAAAGTTTCGATCAGCCAGGGTCGCAACTCGAGCAATGCTCGTGGTGACAATGTGTAGAATCCCTCTTCGCTCTTCTCGAACCAGCCCCCTTCAACCAGACTTGCCAATACAGCCTCCACTTCACTGTGCTTCAGACCCTTATCTGTAGATGTTGTTTGTGTCTGAGCTTCCTCATTGACCTGACTTTCTCGTCGATTTGGTCGTGCCAGCTTGATGGCCTGCATCTCAGTGATGGCCATGACTTCCATGCGCGGGGTATTGAACTTTTCAAACATAGCGTCTAGAACTCTCTTAATGAATGATAGCTCTTCGGGGTTGTACGTTGTGGCGAGTTGCGTCTGCGGATCGGAGGCGGTATTGACCAGAGCCCATATTCGTTTCTTTGTGACTTGGTGAACAGTGCTGCGGATTTCGTAGTCGAAAAGTGATGCTGCTTCGGATGCTTTGTCGATAGCATCTCGGAAGTGCTGTTCGCTAATTTGATCTACACGTATTTCGTTTTCGTCGTCGTTCTGTTTGAGGTCGGCGTTGACTATCGCGGCAAGGATTGGGCGGGCCTCTTCAAATGTGATGGTTCCTCGAGCCAGAATGGCCTGGAGAAAGGCCCTGTCCCCGTGGGTGAATTGACGATCGCCCATTATTGATTTTGACCTGATGATATTAGCGCCCAGGATCAAGCGCTTCGGTGATACGTATGTCTTGGTGCCGTGATGAGTGAACAAAAAAAGCTTAGTTTAGTAGCTGGCTTGAATGGGATGGGAAGACGCGTTGGGCGCGTTACTGGCAGAGCTTGAATTAATTGAATGCACGCGCCACGGGTCTGTGGCTGTGGCTGTGCTGGCACGTATCGCCAACTTGCTGTTGCTGCTTCAATGTTTGTTGGTGTCAGTTTATAATTTTACAGTAACTTTCTTTGTTGGTTTATTTATTTATTTAAATTTCAAAATGATATGATTTCAATGACAATTACATAAAAGTAGGTGACCTACGCATTGACTTTCGAGGTGTTTGCCTCTGAACTCAAACCAGACTACACTTTCCAATGTGACTGACAATGTATTACCAGCACCAGAAACTCAAGATCTACAAGAGAAAATGATATTAACAGAGACATTATCAATATCCAAAATACCAAATCCCCACTGGCTATTTACCTATTAAGGTAGTGAGACGGGCAAACAATTATTTGGTCTAGGGTGGCCAAGCCATGTTGCTGACTCAGCCCATCTGCCAATGAATACCTTAGTACCTACCCTACCATGGTAGAACTCCTGAACTTCAAATTGGAAGTTACCAACCCCTTCCTTCGTCCCTCAAGGCACAGAACGCGTAGGCTGGGCCGCAATTGCCCCATAACATATAAGACTCCAGTACCTACTACCTAGAGTAATAGGCACTCGTGCAGGGGATTTGCTGCAAGTAACACGCTGTCCATACAACGGAGAAGTCTGCGTGCTCAAGTCCGGGCATATTTGTTAGTCAACAAAGACGCTGAGCTTTGAGCCATTCATTCATCAAAGGACACAATCATAAAGAATCGATATTTCAACAACAACACACGAGATTTGGCCAAAACCTGATGCCATATAAAAACCGGATTTTTTTCTTTCTATCAGGCACTTTTTCTCAAAAGCAGTGAGGACATTGATTTGCGACCCAGAGCCTCATAATACCCTGGCAAAAGGCATTACCAGACATTGGGTATTATCATCAATCGCAAATAGTATCTAGAACCGCATCGAATACCGACCATGAACGCCACAGAACTGAAAGAATTCGATGTCATCCGGGTGGCCAGAAGCGATGGCTCAGATACTGGGCCTGGATACTGGCCTGTGACAGCACCAACATCCACGGCTACGACTAAGAAGACTAAGGATGCAGCGGCTGCTGAGAAGACACCCAGGACTAAACCTCAGATGATTCGATTAGCCGAAGACGATCCAAGGTTCACGGAATGGAAAGTCAAACTAGGTATCCTCCTCAAACAAGAGCTATGCCCCAACCCCGATGGTAAGTCCGGTCCTCTCTATATCACATTCCTCCCTGTCAGATTTCTAACATGGTCAAGAGGGGAATCCATGGCTGGTAAACTTCCCACGGGGGTACTGGCTGTATGAGAAGTCTAAGCATCTTTGGGTTTCAGGGTATCCAATCAAGGTGAAGCTGTTTAAGAGTCCACAAGAATTTGCCGTCCATCTGATATGGCTGCTGTCAATGTCAATGGATTACCGAGACTGTTGCTGTGCACACTGCAACGCGTCAAACCCAATCAAGGGCGGTTTCGGTGCTGATGACGGCCTGATCATCACACACGAACCTAACAAGGCCGATAAGATCCCGCCCAAAGTTACGCCTGTTCCTCTCCCTCCATTGCCCGGACAGACACTGCAAAACAACGTTGCACCTAGAACAGTGTCTACGCAATCTACACCAGTTGCCACGGCGCAGAACTCACCAGCACCTGCTGCTGCTGCAACCCCAATTCAACAACAGCAGGTTCAACAACCACCCCAAATCCGACCACAGGAACAGGCCATTCAGCCTCAGCCTCAACAACAATCTCAACCACAGCCTCAGCAGCAACCCCAACCACAACAGATACAACCACAGCCTCCGGGACAGCAGCTTCAACAACAAACTACCCAGGTAGTCCAATGGGCACTGAAATCCCGTGATCTATTCAGATCAGGAGAGCTGGTCTGGTATCAGAATGGCAACACATGGCGTCTTGGAGTCATTGCCTCGACTAATAACGGCGGTCACCACGAGGTTATGCCCATCGGCCATGGCATCGTACCGCAAAACAATGTAACAAAGACGGACGGGGACATGCGGCCCTTTTACGCCTTTACCGTACCACCTGTCACCCTGCCTGAACTGAAGGACAAGGAGTATGACGGTGTTGCATGGGAGTCTCTGTTCCAGAGCACAGCAGACGGAAACAGACGCGAGATGATCGCACTTGACGCTTCCAAGATGGCAGCCGTCAAGATTGATTATTCTTACTCGCTCTGGTCCAAACTCTCAGAAGATCCAAATGGTAAGACCATTACTTACTATGGTTGCTTTTTCGGGGCTGAGCGGATCGAGATTGGCGACGCAATGCGGCTCAGATCTGTCCCGACCGACTTGAATGTCGCCGCCGAGACGGGCGTTTTGGGTCTGCGGTTTATCTTCACCACCAAAGAGTATCCTGGCGCCATCTTCTTCCGCGGCCATGTCTACCAGCTCGTATCCGAGGACCAACCCAACATTGTCCGGGATGAACACCTTCCTCTTGCGTTACGGAGCGAGAGCCAGTGGCGCCATTCGATGGGGGCACAGCGCTGGCGCTACGCACTGGTCAGAGAAAACGTAGTGTTTAAGGAGCAGTCGATTAGAGGTCGATTCTACCCGACGCACCGTCTCATGCCCATCCTCAACCCGGCCGAATTCCAGAGCTCCGTTGCTCAGCGCCGTGTCGATGACCAGTATACTCATCTCAACAACCGTATGGATGGTTTGGGGAGATATCTTGGTCGGAAAATCAACCGCGTCGATACTCTTGGTGCTTCGGTAGCTCATACAGCTAGGATCAGTCTTGAGCCGTTCATCAGGGAAGGAGACCAAGCTATGGAGTAATAGATACGGCGTGAGATCACACATGCCGAGGGAGTGAACAGCAAGGAGTACTCGTGGAGTTGTCAGTATGTAGAACATTCAATAGAGATATCCAAAAGAACCAGCACCATAATATTCTTACCAGTAGTAGTACATCGTAGACGAATTCTAGAATCACCACCCAAGACAAACCCTTGAAAACTCCCGTCATCCATCACCCCCTGTCTGTCTCGTTCCCAAAGACAAGCATGCGCATCCCTCCCCCCTCTCTTGTCATCCCGACAAGCCGAAACCACCAGCTTCTCCTCACGATACCAGCGTCACCATGCATCTGCTGCGCCTGTGGAACGAACGCACACCGCTACACAGAAAGCACCAGACCATGACACATCCCCTCTCGCCTCTTCCCCAGCACAAGGAACATTTGCCTTTTGCTGCAAGGCAAGTACCACGGCACCTGCATAGAGCAATGAATCATGAATACTACTTCGGATGGGTTCATCCGGTATGTAATGGCTGTGAGGTTGAGGCGTAGCTCACGTGTCTGCTGCATTCATTACTAGGGGTGCCTGAGTACACTGTATACGGAGTAGAATGTTGAGGGATATACGGATATATATGGTGTGGATATGATGCCATGTATGGTGTGAGATGGGAGAGATGAACTATTGAGCGGGGGTGGCTCATGACTGAGTTATAATCAGCTTGGATGAGAGAATAAGATGGTACATGTAAGGAATCACTGTGGTTGTCAAATAGCATTCAGATCTTGAAGGATTGATTGACGTCTTTCTCATTGATGCAGGGCGTAGTAGGTATCGCACGCCAACAGAATTGTGTTTACCAAGAGAATGAAAAGAACACCGCTTCTTCGCCCTCGCCAAATACATGGACCATGTGGCACACAACGTTGTGGTATCCATCCTCCCAAAGCCACGTCCGCAAAGTATATGCGCATATTGTTTTGTCAAGACACAAAAATCACCCCTTCAACAGCTTTTTAACAAATCAACCCGCATGTTCCCCCCCTTTCCTCTCTACACCCCCTGAATCAAAACTCCTCTGTTCGTAAATGCGTGCAAGTGACTGATGGCTGGTGATGCAAAATCATGGATGTGCGCTTGAACGGAATGATCCAGATCGTGATGTCGTGTGCGTCGGCTAATAAGGATTTGCCATCTCTATCTCGTGAAAAACAGGAGGTATCGTATCGGATGCTATTGTGACCCTAATAGCCAAGGGTGGATGAACCGTGCAACGTGTGGCCGGATAGAAGTAAAATAAACTGCGGATGAGGAACGATGGCGAACAATCTTTCGACTCATCCGGGATGAGATGGGCGAGAAATCTTCCGGCATTCGTTCCTCGCTCTCGCCGTTCGAATGATATCGTCGGATGTGTGTGTGTGTATGAGATGATATAAGGAAATAGCCCCCTCTCTTCGCCCCCGACTCCCAAATCCAAGGGTGTCTAATTTTGATGCAAATTATGCCACTTTTAGATTCCCAAGTCGCTCCTGTAACCTCTTCAGTACCTCCGGGTCTGGTTCAGGTTCAACCTTGCGAGGTTTGACACGAGGCGATTCGTCTGTTTTCTCCGAGCCGCATTTCGTACACTTGGTTCCATTTGCGGCACCGGTTGGGAATATCGTCTTGCATTCCTTGCACTCATAGTGTGGTACACTATTAGGACCGAATGCGTCTCCAGGATAACCGTACGGATATTTCTCCTTCTTGGGTCTGTTATCTGGTTAGTGGGAAATTTGATAGACATCTTTGGGTAAACATACGGGTCTCGAGGACAGTCGGTGCAGCGGATATGGCCGCACTTTCCACAGGTCTTGTTACCAGAGCTAAACAGGGTCGAACATTCGTGACAGGTTCTTCGTACACGCTGGCGAGGCTTCTTGTGAACCAAGTCCTGGCCACCGGTCTTGCTGGGTCGGGTGAGGACAATCTTCTTTTCGTCAAAGGCGTAAGAGTAGTCGGGGATGATAGGGGCGTTCTCCTTGTTGGCCTTGATGATGGCGGCACGTCGCTCGCGGCTGGCAATGATCTCGGCTTCACTTCGCTTGGGAGGGTAACGGGTACACTTGGTGCAACGAGCATGCTGGCAGTTGGGGCACTCCTTGGCAGATGAAAAGGTGGCGTTGCACTTGTGGCAGGTTCGTCGTACGCGCATACGGATGGGCTTGTCAATGCGGAGAACAGTGTCGTCGAGAGATCCAGTCTGGAGTTCGGAAACGTTGATATCAAGTCCATAACGCTCGCCCAGTTTCTTAGCACGCTCTTCAATCAGCTGGTTCCTGGTCAACTTGGAGACGCCTTCCAAGCCTTCATATTTGGCTCGGGCTTCCGCCTTCTTGTCCCCGGCAGGAGGTCGACTGCGAACTTGTTAGTTACCGGATATACAGGAATTGAGCCATTGAAGTTGAAAAATGGCAAGAATCTGACCAACGAGATGTCTCCTTTAAGAACATCTCATCGTAAGCAAGCATACCTCGTCTGGGAAGTCTCGCCCGGCTTGGCCTGGTCGCTTTTGGTGGGCGAGAGAGTCGATAGACGCTTGGAAACAGATGAGGAACCCTCTCTCTTGAGGAAGGTCTTGGTACGAGTAAGAAGCTTGCTGAGACCCTTTTCCTTCTTCTCCTCTCTACGGGTTGAAGGCCCGGCCTGGGTTGGAGAACTCATATTGAATAACTTGGTGTAACAGAGTTGATGGCTGGTTGTTATTGTTGGTTTGGGCGATTTATCGAGAATTTATCGTTCCTCTAGTAGAAGAGTCTATATGCAAGAGACGAATATGACCAGTGAGAATCGACGGAGGCGTTTCCGATGAGGCGTAGAAGTCGGGAGTTTTGATGGTGTTTGTAACCGGTGGAACCGAAAATGGTCGGACGATAGATGGCAGATAGACAGACAGCGACAGTCTAGTCAAGAAGAGGTGGTCCAGGCCGTGTATCGATTTGAGAATCGAGAGTTTACAGGCCTTTCATGACGCAGTAGATCTGCGACGTACGATGCGGGAAGGGCTGGATCGAACCTTTTATTTTTGGTCGGCAGGTAGTAAAGAGGAGGAGGAAGAGGGAGAGGGAGTAGAGAGAGAGTAAAGAGAGTTGGTCGAAGGATGATGGGCGAGGGCGGGCGTACTATACTTAGTCTGGCGGTTGCTAACTTGGACGGGACCTCGTGGATGGCGCTACACCTCACTCAACTCTACAGTGCACATCGAGCCAGCCTGGTGGTATTAGTGGGTCCAACCTAGCGGCCCGGCGCTACAAATCCAATACTAACTTAATGTTGCAGAAGGAAGAAGAGCGAATAGAAGGCCTGCCCAGGACGACAGGGGTCACCAAGGAAGGGCACCCGACCCAATTGGGTGGGTACTGCGTCCTTACGACTTTGTTGCATCCATCCATGCTCATGGAACGTGGAACATGGAACCCCAGTACGGGAAGAAGGCCTGTGGGGAGAGAGGAGAGGAGAGGTAGTAGTAGAGAAGGGGTGAGAGTTGTGGATTGTGGCATGTGGAAATGTCATTACAAACGAGCCTGTCAGGCCTGTTACTGTACCTTCAGTAGGTTATTAGCAAAGACTGCCCGCCCGGACAGCCCAGCCCAGACCCGACACAGCGGGTGGGAGGGGGTCCTCTAAGAGGGAGTCGGCCGCTCAAGACCGGGAGGTCTAGGTCTTAGTCCAAGGACCGACATTGGAGATAATCCAAGACAGGACAGGACAGGACATGCCACTGGCCACCTCACGACGCATCACTGTCTACTTACAGCACACTACATTACAGTGCAGTGCAGTAGCTCGGTTTCTGGGGGACGGGAAGGGAAAGGTGTGATGCCATGCCATGCAATGCGGTGCCGTGTCGTGCCCAACAGGTCAGGTCCTTTTGCTTTTACAGTACAGAGAGAGACGAGCGAGCAGCAGACCTGTACAGACAGACAGACAGACAGTGGTGTGAATGATGGATGTACAGGGAATCTAACCGGCCCTGCTTCATACATGGGCCAGCACAGTGAGCACAGTGTCGGTCCAAACAAGGTTCAACCTCCGTGGTATTTCCCTATTCCAGCTGCTTGGTTCACTGAAATTGTGGCCTACACCAGCATCTGGCGTCTGCTGTTGGCCTGACGTTTGATGCGGCCAGCTCGAGAGGCCAAGCTCAAGTGGTGGCAACATTGCGGCACTGTGAGCTGTGGTAACATCGGATTTCAGCGGTCACCAACTGCCACATTGAGAGAGAGATTGGAACCTGTTGTTGGCCCGGTTGTCAAATTGCCAGTCAAACGCTCCCGTCTTGTTGATTGCGTTGCGGCGTTGCGTTGCGTTGCACAAGGCGATACGATGCCCCCTCCCCCCATCCACACGTTTGCGAAGCTGGAATGGATCATCATCATGCAATTGCTGCAACATTTCAAGTCGCAGACAGAATTCCCTGGCAGAAGAGGAGAATACAGTTTGCGGTAATGTATAGTTTGTTTTACCCACGTTATTCCCACGCGCCCGTTTTCTTACATGTTCAAATTCGCGCCCATCAGGGTATGGTGGCGGCTGCGCTACAATCCAGCCATGAACTACAAAGGACGCCCCCGGCGATATTTACTTTGAACCAAGATGAGATGAGATTCAACACACACACGGCACTTGGTCCATGATGCAGCTGCTTGTGAGACGCAAACCATGATCTGGGCCTCAAGTTTAAACCTCATGCAGATGAAGCGTGTTACAGCATTCCTGTGTTAGGGCACACACCTGAAAACCGTTTATCCATGAGGCAAGCATCCATGGACCTGGTAGTTAAATGCCCTGTTATCAACTGTGCTATGATGTGCTGGTTCATTCCGGGGACAGTAGTCTCATATTGTGCCGTGTGCCTCTAGATAATTATCCTTTTTCTTCCTTCCAGCCCGTACCTAGAGATTCATGAGCCCAAGACTAAGTACACACTAAAGAGTCATGCATCCAGAAGATGGCATGATTGGTTAAATGCCCCTTGCTCGGAGCGGTCCCGATGAGAAGGAACCCAGGTTGCACCGTCCAAAAACCCATCTCCGACAATTTACCGTTTCCCTGAATTTGGGCATGGAAGGAGTGGAGGTACAGGTACCTACCTACTGTACGGAGTCGATAGCGGGGCATCCAGGGCCAGGGATCGCGGCCCAGGGCAGTCAGATCATCCTCTCAACACTGATTGCAATGGACCCCAGCAGAAGCGTCAGATCCCAATCAAAATATCCCGTCCACTACGTACCCTTCTCAGGAACTGGACCTCACTGTCACTGCTGTCACTGACAGTTTACGGGCTTATCACACGGGCATGCCTTGGCAGTAAGCACCTAGGTACCCAGCATTTTGTGATGTGTCACTTTTCATCCGTCACTCGACCTGCAACGGTTCCCTCACGACCAGCCTTTGTTTGTCAGCTCCATTGTTTGAAGTCACTTTGAACCTCGGCTCGCTTGGAGAGTCAGTGACAGCTCAGAATCAATGATTCATTCATTCAATCAATCAATTGCTTCAGTCGCCATCACCTCGACGTCGCTTAAGCCGAGACCCTGGATTCCCAATCACCGTCCACTGCAACACGATATCTTGGAGCCGCCAGCAAAAGTCCAGACTGCGCCTCAATTTCTTTTTTTTCAACACCCAAGTTAACATGGGCAACCCGGGTTGATAGTTAGTAATGGGCGGATTAACTCTGTTTCTTCCGCAGCGTATCGGCCCCTGGATTGATACGTTTCCATCGATCCATTATTCCACCCTTCAAACAGCCCAAGCTTTCGAACACACGTCAAACAGTGCTGTCAGTGGTTTTGAATCTGCTGGAACACGTATGTGTTCATTAAACCAGAGCAAGAGCCAAAAACTCTCAATAAACAACCAGCAAATAAACATCCCCCGCGGGTTCATGGTTTACGATGCCCCCAAGTTGCATCCTGAGAGAGAGTTTGCACTGTCCTGCAATTACAAGGATACCCTCAACTCTCCTGCCTTCATTGGACATGTTCTCGGTCTGCCTCGATTCCGACATACCTACATAGATGGTTGGGCCTTGATACCGTTATACATGTGGCCTTCTCAAATGCAAGGGTTCCAGACGGTTGGGCTCTAACTTCTCACTACCTGCAGTATTCCTCCAGTCACCGCTTCCCCTCGTTGGACCTCGGACACTTTGACTAACAGCGTTGTTCGTGCGCTCCCTGGATCTCGGCTCCATACTATTGGCGATTTTTGTCATCATGACAATTTAGATGTCAGACATGGTCCAAGATTTGAATCTCCGACCTATGTCTGATCTTCCCGCTTCGAGGCGCCAAAAAAAGAAGGAAGGAAAAAGAAAGGAAAAACCGCATCAGTGGTTATGATATATCATATTTCTGTGAGTCGTCGTCGTTTCTGACTCGCTGGCAATGAACAGTGCAATTCTTAAAATCCTATGCGGCACCGGATTTTCAAGCCTTCACTAACTGTAGCCCACTTTCACAGGAGCTTCAATCCGGGAAACAGGGACAGTTTCTCCCTTGGGCCACTGGGCTTGATGCCACATTCCAGTAGCTGAGCTGGCCCACCGATTTCCGGGGCTCAATGCCGTGTTTGAAACAAATAAACGCAAACTATCAGAGCTTTTGAGTCAATTAGGCAGATCAGTTTGCTTATTCCGTTGAGCATTTTTCGTTGCTCAACATTGTTAGTTTCTGTGTTACGGGCCACCGCTCAAGCATTCTTCATGATGGATGGCCCTTCTGCATAACTTTCTTGCATCCAGCGCCATGGGCTGATTTTGAGTCTCGTCCATCCTGCAAGTTAGAGATACCCGCTGGCTCCCGCCAAACGACTGTGCCAACCTGGTGGATCATCCCGCCCGCCACTGTTCTGGAGCTTGGACGGGGAAGATATTCTTATCTTATTCTTGGGACAATTGAGAAGCACATCAGGTACTTTTCTGGAGGAAGAGTGGAGGAATCCAACAGAGGATAGAAGGTTTGGGGCTAACTTTAGAGGAAGTTATTCACGACGTTCCGCGAACCGTCCCAGCGGTATCCCGCTGTCATGATGCAAGACACGGGAGTTTATCTTGCAAGAACGGGAGCTGCTGGGTGACAAAGAGGTCCGAGCAACTGGTCAAGAAGTCGGTCCTGGTGCTAATTGAACACCAACCCAACAGCAGCAGGTGAGACGAGACATGTGTGCTGACGAGTGACAGCCGTTGTTGACCTGTATTCGCTGATCAATGGCTTGAGTCATGCCCAATAAATGATGATATCCAGCTGACCGGTTCCAGTTCCTGAGACAAGTCAGCGGCGACCCTTGGGCAAATTCCCAGCGGCTTGGTTCATATGACCACGCCAATGGTATGTTGGATGCCTTGACCGCTTTCATGTCTCAATCGCTACGAATCTGTGTGTCTTGCACATCGTCTAAATTAGGCAAGGGTGACGAGGCGATGGATGAGGGGTCAAGTCCTCTGCCGATGCCTGCAGCGAACGCCTTTTCATCATCTGCATCTTATCATTTATGAATGGCAAGCCTCCCAAGTACAGACTGTATGTACAGTGCAGTGCAGCACAAGTAGGTATTGGACATCTTCCCCTGCCAATATTCGGCGGGGCGATTTCAACCGTCTCAACCAAAAAAAGACTGATCGAGATATGTACATGTACTGTACGGAGTCCGGAAAACGATATCCTTCTCCCGTGAACCCTGGGTCGGCTATTCAAATGTTTTCGGATAGTGTGGCAGGGTTGTCGATGGGGCAGGCAATCAGCTTCAAAGCCATACATGCCTGTCAAGGGATTAGCTTTGGTTTCTACAAGGGTCGAGGAAAATAGTTTCGCGTACCCGTCACCAGGGATTCAACCGAATGAGCTAAAGAAGAACAGAAATGACAGAATGAAAAGCGCATTTGTCCCGGCAAAGACCCGTGATTATCCATGGCAGTATTGACCGAATGCTCATCTTTACTCCGGTACGGATACATAGCCCAATACGAACTGCCTGATAGCACCCGGGAGCCTGATTTTGCTCGGAGACAAGCCCGTGAAAGGCAAGACGGTCCAGAGACAGCGTTTCTGGTGAACTTGACGACGACCCGTTCGGCACTACTACATTATTGCTGCAGCCGAGATACAGTACACACATACGCCTGGCCGATCATCCGCAGAGCGAGCGCCGCAATAGCAGTGGACACGGGTTCAGAGACCATTAGTTTCCAGCTGCATGCTGCAACGTTGTGCATCCCCGAGTTTAAGTTCTTGGTCATGGCCTGATGATCCAATAACCCGGAGCCAACACTTTAGAAACCTTGGTCGTAACAAGTGGGTTTTTGCTGCTGCAGGGATGTCTACCTAGGTATGTATGCTTCGACTATGTGTACTTGGTGAGTGCCATTCTCGACAACTGCAGAACCAATACGGATAACTACTTTGGCCAAAGATCATGCCAATGTCAACAAAGGTATCGCTAAATGAAGCAAATGTCCGTTCAAAATTGGATCCTCCTCGACTTCATCAGTGGCGCTGCGGCCCTTCCCGTCCCGCGGATCCGCTCCCCGCCACCAATATCCGGTTGGTAGTCCGGCGAATATGGAGTTTGGGTTGAAGATCTCGAACCAACCCACCGCGGCCGGGATACTTCACCCCGAGCCGCGAGTAGCTATTCCCATGCCTCTCAATAGTAGTGCTATTTAGAGTGCAGGATTCGCTCTGCGATCAGGAACCGTGCCCTCAAGGTTGTTGCTCCGAACGCAAACAACAGGATAGCTCGTGGTTTGGCTCTGAGTTACGTGGCGGCCTCGTCTCTCCAGCCGGGACTGATGAGCTGGCAACTGAAAACCCTTGGAGTTCCAGCATACCTCGGAGAATAGAGACTTGGTTCACGCAAGTGTCAGGATGTTTGAACCGCAAAAACTGGGCCATCAAAATGCCGTTCTCATGCAGGTCCCGTTATAAGTTCCATGCAATGGCAACTTGATCCGAGTTGGAGGAGTATGGTAGTAGTTATACTGCAACGTTGCACTGCCAAATTCTTGAAATTATTTTCTCTATACTCTGCTTGATGATATGATATTGTCCCGTGTCGCCTCGCTTCACCTCACCTCACCTCGTAGAAACATCTGTGGTTCCTAGCATGTGATAGCTCTTGAATACTGGAACTTGGAACTCGTAGCAACCGAAGCTTTTCCGACACTCTCGTGAACACACGACTAACTACCATTCCTTAATCTTAAGCATTGCCTCAAGGAGATCAGGGATAGCAATGGTAAGCTATGCTACCTCGGCTTCGCAGACTGGATGGGCCGGGAGCTGTAAGGTGAGTACAACACTGACACTACACCCTGCACGGAGCAAATACTGCGAATATCAGGGCAAATCTACAAGATCTTTTAGTGAGAACTCTTCAGCAAGCCAAGTACCGGTGAGTATCCAGCTATAGAAGGTGTTTGTTGGCTGAGCGCAAGGACGTACAATCCTTTACAAACACTTTCCTGAATTATGAGGTTAAATATTGAGAACATTGTGCACTGAAATACCAACTACATCCAGGTAGGTACCTATCCAATCAACAAACCAAAGAGTTGTTTTCTTGCTCTCCCCTCAACCATGTATTTTGTAAAAGTCCAGCTGAGCAAAGCTACCCTATACCAGCGATTTTGATACGACCAAGACTTTACTTTACTCTCTTACTACAACCTGATGCTCCTCTGAAAAGATATTCATCTGGTAGACGACAATATCATGGATAGGGCAATTGCTGTAAGCGAGCAATCTAATGTTGATACAACAGTGTTTCTGCATGATTAATTCTGTCGCAATACTCTTTTACCAATCGCACTAATGGTGTAGCAAAGGATATATAGCGGCCAAAACTTCAATTATAAAATGCTTGCCAGTGGATTGAATACTCGACGTATCAAACCCTGGCATAGAATGTAAAGCTGAGAAGGACAAATCACTACAAAGCACATGTTTCAACATCACCACCTCTGTACTCCTTTCCCTTTGCCGACGCCTTCGGTTTCCAGCGCCGGAAACTCCTCGTGGTGAACGCCCAATCCCACATCCGATGGAGACAGACCGTGCTCCTCCATGCTCAGCTTCAGAGCGAGTTCCAGATCATAGTCTCTGGGCTCGGCATGGCTTGACGATTCTGCCTTGGACGGTCCTGGCGACCCAGCCCCGGACGCTTTGTTCCTCTTGCCGAGCTTGGGTTTGTATGTCACGGAGAACTCGTAATCCCCAGAACTCGCTGCCTGTGGGGGTGTGCTATTTTCGTTGACACCCTCCATTAGAGATAAACGAATGGCCTGCTGAATTTGCTGCTCATAGTCGTCCTCAACAGGTGCCTTATCAATGCCATCCGTAGAGGTAGTGGCATGAGTTACCATGTCAGTGACACTTGGATCAGGAGTAACGGTATCAACAGTGGTGGTTTCACTAAATGTCGAGGCAGTGTCAATGCTAGCATCGGCAGCAGAATCGCTTGTTCGACGCTGTTCCTCAAAAAGGAATGCTTCCTCCGAGACCATCTGTGCATATCGCAAAGCTTCCTCTTCAGTCAGGTCTCCAAGCGCACCGACACCAAAGCGATTGCGCAAACGATTCTGCTCTCTGGCCTTTTGCTCGTTCTCATGTCTGATTTCAGCTTCCTCAGCAGCGATAAAACCATTGACTGCTCCGCCCTGGCGACGGCTGGCCATATGACCATGAACATCAGAGTGTTTCAATCGGCGTTTGCGTCCCGAGGCGTGACTCGCAGAGCTGTACGCCCAGTATCTCAGAAGAGCACCAAACGAAACGACTCCACGAAGCACAGTTGGATCGGGGTCGAGATAGATAGCACCAACTGCCGAGTAGGTCGACTCGTCGAGAGTAGGATTCATTGTCATCATGTGCCGGGGAATTCGACCATTGGACCTCGCATTGAGAGTTCGAACTGGATCCAATGTTGATGCCAAGGGGTCCCACGCTTGCACCAGCCCGTCGCTGCCGCCATGAACCACGTACATAGCTGAGAGAGCCACGCAAGACACCTCGGGAGACTCTGTCTGGATTTTTCGTACCGGATCGATGCCTGCAGCTTTGGCATCCTCACGAGCGTTCCAGACAAGTACAGCACCAGCATCTGTCCCGACAGCAAACAGCCGAGATCTGCGGCCTGGGATCTCTTCTTCAGCCGAATACAGAGGATCCTCACCAAGTGTCAGGACTGCCGTGTTGGACAGGTCTATTGAGACACTAGTAACCACTGCTTGACTTTGGCCCTTAAGACTCAAAGAACAACTCTCCCACTCGTGAAGATGGGACAACAGATCCGATGATGATACTGAATCAGGAGTAACAGATTCGGACACCTTTTCCTCTGCAGCATCTAATGCCTCTGCGGAAGTCGTTCCGAAAAGTGACGGCTGAGTGACAGTGGGAAGAGTCGGTGCCAATATGACCGAAGATGATTGAGCATCTTGAGGAACCAGGGATCGAGTGTACCGCTCAATGTGCGCAGGACGATCTTCGGCAAGACCACAGTCGATTACAAAGATGTTTTCGCCTGCACCATGTCCATCATCGTTGGCAAAATCTACTTCCAACTTGCGTTGCATATCCCACCCTTCGCAGACTCTTCGGAAGTGTGTGGGCTTTTGGCGCAAGAACTTCTCGATTTCTCGTGCCTCAGCAGCCAACTGACTCTTACTCAGGTTCATGGAGTTGGAAGGTGATCGGGGCGAATATGCACCCTTGATGGCGTTTTTGTCCAAATCATCAGGTCGAGCAACTCGTCGAGTAGAGTCCAGAAGATGCCAGTAAACCGAGCGTCCAGCAAACCAGGCATTCTTGGTGATATCCTCGCTCCTGGTTTGATTCTGTGCAGTAGGCGTCTCAGTCAGATAGAAGACCTCGCCCAGAGCGTTGAGGGCAACAGCCCACACCCTTGCTGCAGTCTTGCGCTTTTGGCTGTAGTTGTCGTCAACCTTTAGAGAAATAACTGGTACACCAGGGCTGAGTACCCAGCGAGCAGTAACCTCTCCGGGCTGATAGCGTTGAGGGCCAGAGTCATTTCCAATGGCGTATGAAGTGACAACACCAAGGGTAGAACCAGTCAGCATCCCAATCATGGATTGAGTGTTGGTAGGCACACTCGTGGACTTGGCTAGCCATACGCTACAGATCGCTTCGGACATCTCTGGAATCTTGGGAATGTCGGGATAGGTATCGACAACACCAGAATCCGAACCGAGATATCGTCCACGGTTCTCGTTGACAGGGCGATAGTAGGGGCGACCTCCTGGAAAGCCTTCGCCCGCAAGGACACCGTATGGTTGACTCACGTCAAGAACGTTGGGAGTAGCGGCAGGACCCTCGCCCAAGCCAAAGGGCACAAGGTTGGGGAACACCTCGTCAAGCTGCATTGAGCTGAAGGGATCAACGAATCCCCATTTTTCAATCTTTCCATTGGTAGGATCACTGACTGAGGCAACTCCTAGCTCAGAAGCTCCGTGGATGGCTTTTGGCGGCTTCTTCCCGTTTGTAAAGACAGCGTGGATATTCGTTACGGCCCATGGCAGTTTGGAGTTGTAGGTCAAAACAGCGCTGGTTTTCTTGCCGGTGCGAATGGAAGCGCCAATTCCCCCAGAGGCAAAAGAGGCACCTGGTTTACCACGGGCTAGACTTCTAATCAAGCGTGTGCGGAGGAGGTACTCCTTTCTCCAGGATGCCAGCGGTGTAAGACGAGTGAAATACCGAGACTCAGACTGTATCAGGTCGTGAGAGCTGGATTCCCATATGTCCACATTATTCTTGACTTCAAGTGCTTCGTGTCCGGGGAAGAATCGCAGGAAGGCCATACGCCAAGCATAGGAGCTGGTGATGAGGGCATAAAAGCGCTTCGAGACAAGAGCAATGGCGGCATGCGAGTCGGAATGAAGATGCGAAAGAATATGCGTCAAGATCTCTGGAGAGGAGTCCAAGTTAGGAGATTGTAGAAAGTATCATGAGGGCTTATACGACGCACCATTTGGGAAATCCTCAAGTTGAACACCACCGGAGGGCGTTTCAGTGCGCTTGATAACCTTGAAGCCCAGTGCTTTCTTCGGAGTAGGCGGCGTCATTGCATTTTCATACTCGGAGATGCGGTGACCGGGAGCAGCAGGTCGGACGGCGGATCGATGTCCTAAGCTCAGTCGACGTAGCTCCTCATCGAGCAACTCGGCATCGACGTCATGGCCGGAAGCACAGGGGAGCGCCGGTGCAGAGCCCGGGTCAGCGCCACTTGAGTCTCCAGAGTAGACTCGGAGAAGGCCAGGCGGCTCATGGTGAAGGGGGCCATGCTGGGAGATAGCGGGTTTAGAGGGGTTGTCTCGGTGAATCAAAGGTTCTGGATTCTCGAGGGGCTCTTGTTGCATATAGCTGAAGGCTTGGAACTCGGGGGAGAAGGGAGTTGACCGTGCACAAGGTGTCTGCACAGTCTGGGGCGCCGGGGCGAGGAAGTTGAGATAATTGGAACGTTTGGTTATGCGTGTGTCGTCGCGAAGGTGAGGAGGTGGTCAGGGTGGTGATCGTTCCAAGATGGAGTTTCCCTTTTTTGCCTCGGAGCGCGTCGAGTTTCCAATCTTCTTTAACTTTGCCGATGATGAGCCGGCGCGAGACACTATTGATATGATGGGCCAATAGACAACCACTATGAGACATCGTGTTATGGAATGGTTGGTAGAATGTTGCAAGTGATTGAATTCCTGTTTTTGAAATTGTGTTTCTGTTTGTAGGTATTCTCTTCCATCTTATATCTCTAGACACTACCCATAGGTTGCTGCCTATTGAACTCAACTTGATTGTGAGTCATCAAGGTAATCAGAATGGAGCTACTTCGATACTCACCAGTCAGAATTTTCAACTGAATAGCAGAATCACCAGAGAAGTGCATCAAAACGGACTATTAGCATGATGGCAAGAAGTCTTTTCTGGCTGTTTACACTGTCATGATAATAATCTAACTACCAACGACTAGACATTAATTAATTACAAGTACTGTCCATATATCGTGTCTCTTATCTGTGCTCTCCTCCCATTTGTGCAATACAAGCTGTCTCACGTTAAATCCAGATATCAGAACGCTGACCCTTTTCCTGATATACCCTGAAATGACAAATCGTGTTCAATGTCGTGTTCAAACTAAAAACCAAACGCCAATCGCTATGCATAATCCAGTTACTCCCATCGCTAAATCTGGCCGCTGTGAAATACTGCCGCTGTCGTCGTCTTCATCGTTATTGTTGCTGGTCCCAGTAGCAAGAGGTAGTTGGTCAGAGGCTGTCGCTTTCGCCTCGATGGTGGCTACTGTTGAAGGTCCAAATGGATACTTGACTGTTACTGTGCCAATGGTGACACCACCAGGCCCTATCGTGATGGTCTCTCCTCCGACCTCCTTCGTCGTGCTCTTAGCACCAGGTCCAGCTGTAAAAGTCGTCTTGTCGATGATGACATATGAAGGAGCAACCTTTGTGATGGTCGCTCCACCAACAATCCGGTATTTAGTATCGGTCGCTTCAGCGCCCGACCCGCCCAAAGTTGTTCCATCAATGACGACACCTGAAGGTCCCACGGTGATAGTGTCGTCGTCGATCGTTTCTGTCATCTCAGGGGCGCCGGGTCCATAGATAAGAGTCGTGGAGTGAAAGACAAATATGGACCTTCCGACCGCAGTAACCATTTCGCCCCCTTGGATGATGACATCGGTTTGAGGACCACCGACCGCACGATATGTGAGGGTTTCATCATTCACCACGACTCTACCAGGAGCGATAGACACCTGTCGTTCCTCCACCATGGTGTTAGATCCCACAACAGGAATCTTGAGCATCGTGGTTGTGCCCATGATGGGAATTTTGAGCTTTGTGCCGTCAATGGTAGCTTCTGTACCTGAAACAGTGACAGGTACACTCCCAATAGTTGCACTGGTAGGGCTGACAACAGATACCACAGTTCCTACAGGTTGTGGTTTCTTCACAGTTCTTCCCTCGCCAACTACTTCAGTTGGGTGGATTGTGAATGTTCCAGAATCGACAGTAACTGTTGTTGATTGATCTGGCCCGAGGCTTGAAAAAGTCCTGTCATTGACGATAACTTCTTGACCCCTGGCAGTAATGAAAAATCTCTTGGGCGGCTCGGGCTCGGGCTGTGGACCGCCTTGTGGTCGACCTCCTGGCTGGGAGTCTGAAAAAGGCTGATCTTTTGAATCAGGACTTGACTTGTCGCGACCTTCTGAAGAGCCCGGGCGATCTGGTTCCGGCGCTTCAGAAGGCTCGGGCAACTGCTTGTTACTCATGGGCAGTCCCCCTCCTCCTGTCGGCTGGCCGAACTGCGGAGGTCGCTGTGTAGGAAAGATAACTGCAGGGTTCTTATCGGTGGTGATGAATGTGACGGTCATTCGTGTGGTCGACATGGTTATACCTGTCGGTACGGGATTGGGAGCATCCGTAGGTTTCGCCCACCCAGGAGGCTTTTCCGCAGTACAGGAGTTTCCCGACGAGCAACCTACATGAGGTTCTTTAGTCAATTCACCACCTGGGAACGGCTGTGACTTGGACGCCCCAGACTCATCACTGGGGCGCGGGCGCGGGAACGGGAGCGCCTTTGAGCCGGTCGGGTTAAGAGGTTCAGTCTCACAAATGTTGGGAGTCCTGATAGGCGGGTAAGGAGGTGTGTAGTGACTGTGGTTTCCGAAGAATATTACTGTTGATGTGTACACAATGGAGTACTCAGTGAAGGGCTCGTCATCATGTAAGGATGTGCATGGCTCCAGTGTCGTTGGTACTATCACTGTCAGTGTACCAGGCGTGGTGTATGTTCCATTTCCTCTTGAAGTAACTGTGGGAACCCAGGTAGAGTTGGAGCCAGGGCCACATGTTTGTGTTGGTAGTTTGGTGTTGTTGCGCCCGACTTGTGTAAAAGAGTGTGCAAGTTCCTGGTGTGGCCTCGTCCGGGTAGATAACGTGGCCGAGTCTTGAACCAGTTGTGCAGTTACTGATAAATCATTGACATAAGAATCAGAAATTGTCTCTACACTTTCTGTAGACGAGGTTTGGTCAGAAGAAGAAGCGAAAGTATCTTCTTCTCGTGTTGTCGATGGTGTCGACGTTGGCGATAAGCGAGTGGTGCTGCCGTTTGGGGCAGTTGCGATGGCAGTATCGTTCAGTGGAAAACGCTTGGGGCGCTCGGTTGAGGCTGATATTCTTTAGTCATGAACAGTTCGATTCGTTTTGCTTTTCTTGCATTCCAGAAATACACGACAAAAAAGACGAACAAGGACATTTCAAAACTCACCTCGAGGTAAAGCAGCCCCGACAATAGAAGGAACCAGCGTTGCGGTCGAGAGAAGTACAACTATATGCACTCTCATATTGACGATATACACAGCACAGACTGTCCTGAACTGTCTATATCAATCTTTCGCTTTGATGTCGACCGCCTGCCATCGAAATCCATCCAAACTAGGTAAATCAACAGGAATAGGCCTCTAAACGAGTGATTTGGCCGTGCCTGAATTGATCCCGCATCGACTACCCATGGGCGATTCTGCAACGCAACGCAGTTACCCAACGGCCGGTCTCGATGTTTTCGATAAGGAGAGGGAAATCAATCACAAGTTGCGTTGCGATGCGGTGCGATGCCCGCTTGCTTGGGGAGGGGCTCCACGGTTAATTAATGAACCAACTCCAGCCTTAACCTGGGTTCTGCTCTATACTCTAGCGCATAATGACAAGGATTTACGTCGTCCAAGGTGTAGCGATCCAACATCCCATGCAAGTCCCGGCCAATTGGGGCCATTATGGGACTCGACCCTGCACCGTCCTGTCAAGGCCTTCCTTTCTTGCGTTGTTTCATCTAAGGGATCTAACTTTTGTCCTCTGTTCGCCGACAGAACGTGTTGGTGGCTGATGTCATCATCATCCTATATATGCGAAAAATATCTTGTTATGCGCTCCTCAATCCTTCTCTGAGGTCTAGGTGGCTGGGAGGATGACAAGAGCGAGTCGGAAGAAGCAACGATAATTTTGTTGAGTTTAATTCAGAGTATCAACTCCCGACCTTCCGGATGGGACGGCGGTGGGACAATAATTACTTGGTATCAATCTGGGCAGTTAATCAATCAGTTTCGGTTACATGCTGCTGGAAACCTACATTAAAGCAAATAGAGATCGACCATGACTAAGGTACGGTGCCTGCAAGTCGATGTATGTGATCCTGGCAACATGCTGGAAGCAACCGGCAATCATTCCTTTGGAATGCATGCAATAGGTATCAAAGCTCTTCAAGTCGGAAACTTAATCCCCAAAGATGGCCGTTTGTCGGCACTACTACGTAGATAGTAGACACTGACAATTTCGCAGCCTGTGATTTTGCTTTAGGTGTTTTACCAAAACCTAATCTTTAATGAATATATGCTTGTGAGACGAGCTTATTATACAAGTGGAATGAATCATGTACAGTATCCGCCAATATAGCATCGTCGACGCATGCATGTCAGTCTTACAAGCTGTATGTTGTACAACGTTCCTCAGCCCCCCTCTTGACAGCGCCACCTTGTCAGACGAATTGAGGCCTTTGGTCAAGCACGGGTATTTTTTTCCAGAATCATGGGAACACCAGGTCCCTCACATCAAATCACTAGCGTGGGCTTCCAAGAATGAATGGCATGGCAGAGTCAAACAAGAGTGGAGAGACAACAAAATTAACAATCTGACTACATACGCTGCAACATTAACCTTATTCCGAGGATTCGAAACAATGCAATTTGAAAAAAGACCGGCAATTGCCCTGTCATGCGACCCATCTCACCCCTATTGATTATATTCATGGCCAACAGACGTGAAGAGGCAAGTTTTTGACATGATACGGTCATGAATTACCATGACCCAATGCTCACCTGCAGTACAGTCAGTTCTCAATGGCCTCGGTACTTAGGTATGGCCTGTCTTGGTCCTAGTAAGTGCCAAGGAACACTCCGCGTTATGTATGTTCTACACACCATAACTTGGGGCCGAACCAAGCTAGAAACGGCCCACGCCATGTAACCCTGCGATTCGTGGCTGATCTTTCAGTCAGTCAGAGAAGTCGGGTTGCCGAGAAAGTGGCACAGGCCAGAAACTCGTTAATCTCGAGTCTTGTCGCCCTGTAACTTACATCCCAAAAAACCAAAAAAACTCCCTGCTCTGTTGATCTGTCCATCGTCCTTCAGCCTTGGCAGCTTCAACGAAACATTGTTCGGTGATATTAAGCGATAACGGTCACTACTGGGAAACAATCGACTCCCTCTTGCTACTGAATGTGCCGCGTTGCGGTCAACTTCACTCTCTCGGCTCAATAACTCTTGTTAGGTGCTTTATTCGAACCTAGGCATGACCTTTGTAATGAGGATCAACACTAGAATTATCTCACCTCTCTGCTCCCCTTGAGATGTGGTCGATTATCCTCGGATCATCCTTTCTTTTCGCGCGTCTAGTTCAAGCCCGCAACCCAGGGCCTGTTTTGTTGCCCTCGGGTGGTTGGTAGGTTATTTGATCCTCTACTGTGATAGCTAATTCTAACTCAGGACACAGGACTGGAAGTGATGGCAATTGGTCTACTATCTCATTCTCCCTTGGTTCCAATTCTCAGCCTGTTGAAGTTCTGGTGAGCACCGCGCTCTCTGAATTTTGGGCCATTGGACCAGGAGGATGTTTACCCAGTACGTTTTCATTCATTGGCAATTTTTTCATCAATTGGCCACTGGTGACTTTCATATCGAAATTGGAACTAACGCTCTGTCAGATGAGCCTCATTGCATCGCCGCCCGCGGCGGCATCTACAAGCCCCAAGAATCCAGCGATTGGAGTTCACTTGGTACTTGGCAGCTGGGTCTAAGTTATCTTGGTTATAGCGGGAATGGCGCTTATGGCCGTGATGTTATTCACATGCAAAGCCCTCTTAGCGACGATCCGTATACCATGGACGATGTACTAATAGCGGCTATCAACACCACCGACTACCTAAATGGACTCTTCGGCCTCGGCATCACGCAAAGCAATTTCAACGGCACTGTTGCAGATTCTCCCTTGACACAAGCAGTCAGTACATATGGGTTGATTCCAAGTTACAGCTTCGGATATACAGCTGGAGCACACTACAGTACGGTGTCTGTGACCTCTCTCGTTCAATTCACTAACTCAGCTAGGGAATGCACCCGTGTCGCTGACACTCGGAGGAGTCGAAACAGCCCGATTCCAGAAACACGATAATGTCTTCACACTTAGCCAAGAAGATAATATGGAACGCCCTATGGTTCGTGGCATCCAGATAACGCCTGCCGGAGGCCAGGATGTCCCTAGTTCCTGGGAATCACCACAACCATTGCTCTCCCAGTGGAACTCATCTTTCTTCGCCATCATTGATGGCAGTACACCCTATCTATGGCTTCCAGAGGGTGTTTGTGACCAGTTTGCCAAGGCTCTCAACTTAACATACAACAGCACCTTCGAACTTTATACAATTAGTGACGACCAATATCGCGCTTATACAAAGGACGAGTCGTTCAACCTTACCTTTGTGCTTTCTAGCTTCGACGACAACAATAACTTTGGCGACCCTTACGATGTGTCGGGTATTGTCAACATCACTATACCTCTGAGAGCTTTTGTGGGCTTACTACAGTACCCCTTCATGCCGGATACGATTCATTACGGCGATCCAGCGATCCCCTACTTCATGCTTCGAAAGGCGAAAAGCAGCGAGTCGTATATTCTAGGGCGGTCGTTTTTGCAGGAGTCGTACCTAATCACCAAGTATGATGAGGGGGTTTTCTCAATCCATCAGGCTCTTTTCCCAGATGAGCCATCGACAGATTCGGGATTGGTCCCCATAGCACAGTCCGACAACAGCCCTTATCCTCCGCCACACGTCAAGAATGCCGGAACAGGCCTTTCAGGTGGACAGGCGATAGGAATAGGAGTAGGGGTTGGGTTAGGCGTCTTTGCTGCATGTGCCACAGCTTTGTCCGTGTGGCTATACTGTCGACGAAAACGAAAACAGGCAGCCAAGAGCAACAGCCCGCCTACAGAGGATCAGGAACCGACAACAGATACCGGATCTCGATCACCAAAATCTCCTTTGGTTTTATTATTCTCAAAAATTCTAGGACGACATAATTCGACGCGGCAAGGTGAAGATGGCGTCAACGATAAGGAAAAGGTTTCCGAAGCACCTGATACCCAGATTCACGAAATGGCAGCTCCATTGCCGATATGTGAACTTGATGCTGGGGATGATGGCATGTCATGGAATGACGATACCGAGTTCGGGACTGATAGCTCCCAAAATATGAGTGCCTATGAGATAGCCAGGAGAAAGATTGAAAAACAGCTTCAGGGCCCAGTCCCAACATACACTCCTCCGGCTGATGGAACAGAGATACCCCCGGAGAAGGCGGTATATCAGCCAAATCCAGCAAACGCTCCGTCTGTTACTCTGCAGCTATCACCACCGTCATCTCTAATAACAATCCAACAAGGAGGGTTGAACCCAGACTTGATACCATTACCATCTCCCATGACTCCAGGCTTCGACGCAAATGGCCGTCCCGTCGAGTCACCTTCTCCAGCTACTATACCTGTGTCACCAGTCAACGACACCATTTCATTACCACACTCACCCCTTTCTCCTATATCCGACCACCATACTATGAACTCGATGGCAAGGGGCGGATATTGCTCTGAATTGGAATCTCACTCCCCATCAAACGCCCCTCAACAGCAAACAGTGCAACGAACGCCAATTGATCCCTCAAAGGTTGTCTTTCTCGGAGCGCTGCCCAAAAACAACCGGTTTTCTCGCCACGCAACACCACACAGTGTAACGAATGAAGACTATCAAGCTACCGAGGCGTCCTCACATCGCCAAGGCTCTATTGATACTCTTGGAAGCAACTTTACCGTCGAGGAGGAATGTTGGAGTGCAGAAGGATCATCAACAAGACCAATGGAGTTTGGCACGAACGGCTCATCTGTCGATGCTGCAAGAGATTATGCTCAGCATGACCCTTTGGCACGTCAGCCTCATACTTCTCGAAGCCAAGAGCGCATAAATCCAGGCGAGGACCTGGTTCACGTACCGCAACTGGCCGAGAAGCGATATAGCTGGGAACAGTAGCCTGGTGTGCGGATCGTTCTCACGCGGCTAAATTACAGGGGCATTCCTGCGTGACCCAACGAGAATCATCAAGGACAACATGGCCTGTGACTTAGCACTCGGCGTGCGGCATAATAACCATTTGGCTTCGGCTGTGTTCGCGTATTCTCAGATCAACATCTGGGTCAAGCCGGCTGGGTCCGCAGCTAAGACCATGTTTTCATTTTTCTTTGTCAACTATTCATGAGCGAGCGTTATGATTGTTTTAATTTGTCAATTTCATATCCATAAAAGAATAATACACTTGTTTCAGTATGCGGCTGAAGATGGCTTTGGGATCGTTCAACTACCGACGATATTGGTGCTCTGATCCGCATGATCCTTTTTTTCTATGTGAACTCTGGTATCCAATGTCTAATCTATCTATAACCTCTACTATTAGTGTTTTCTATTTACCAAATTTCCTGCCACCATGTCAATGCTGCTAGAATCTTCTTGCGCTCCTCTACATTCTTGACATCCTCCGAAAAGGGCTCGAACACTGCTTTCTTAGCCGCATCTGCCATCTTGGTCGAGCCGCCACAGACACAGAATATACCATTATCCAAGATTACCTCCTCGACTCTTTTCGCCTCCTCACGCAGCCTGTCCTGAACGTAGATCTTATTTCGCTGATCCCGTGAAAATGCCAGAAACAGGTTGAGATGTCCGTCACGCACAGCAGTGTCAAGCTCCTGTTGGAAGAAAAAGTCGGACTCGCGGTTCCGGTTTCCGAAGAAGAGATGCATGGGGCCTGGAGAAGGGTGCGTGAGGCGTTCGTGAATGAGGGCGCGAATAGGCGCAAGGCCGGTGCCCGTGGCGATGGCGACAAGAGGTCGCTGGGCGTTTTGCGGGCCGTGAATAGGAGAGAGGACGGGTTTGTGTGTGACGGTAAGAGTCGAGTTCAGGGGGATGTTGTCGAGATAGCGAGAGCAGAGGCCCTCACGAGGTTTGCGAAGGACAGTTCGGTATTTGACGAGAGCAACGAGTAGTTCGACGCGGGTCTTGTTCTCATCTGTTGGATGATTTTGGCGAACACCGCCGTTTGCGATGCTGAAATCTCGGCCACGAATTACTGGGAAAATATCGAAGAGGCGCTCGGCGGGTAGTTTCACGGATGTGAATTCCTCAAGAACCTCGAGAATAGATCGTCTGGATCTGGTTGCGTAGTCAAAGTATTCGTCTAGGTACTCAGTCATGGTGAACTCAAGCAGCCGCTCTTTGTGGTCCGGGTTGGTAGAGAAGTAGGACATGTTCTTGAGGAATGACCTTCGAGGGATGGCGGTGAAGTCGATATTATTCAAGAGAAGTGTTCTCAATGTGCACTCAGGGTCGGTATAAAGATTCGGAGGGAAGGATTCGCATATGGAGAGGTCAAGAGGCTTGTCAGCAATGTCCTCCCAGCCCATGAGTGAAATGAGCTTCTGGGCATCCTCGGGGAAGTTCTTGGGGTAGATAGTGAGGCAGTCTCCAGGAACACAAGACAACTTGACATCATGGCGACGGGGAATGTCGAATGAGAGGAGACGAACATCTTGCCAGTGGTTGTCAGGGGTGAGCCTGTCGTTTCCAACCAATGTTGCGGTCCAACCACCGGCGATGGGGAGAGGTGAAGAGGGAGGAAGATTAGGAACCGTAGAGGGTGCGTGTCCATTTGTGATTGAAGTGTTGTCGAGAGCGCCCTTTAGAGACCACTTGGGAGGGAGAATAACATCGTCGGGAATAGGCTCAAGTCCTGAGGGTAGAGGGTGATGCTCGAGTAAGTGGTTATAGAGCTGCTCACTCCAGCGCACAAAACTTCCGTCGATGCTGGACACCTGTTAGAAACCTCGGGGTAATACTGGGTTGATATAAACTGACCCATCAGGAAATTGTTCGTCGGCTTCAAAAGGATCAATAAACGTTGTAGCACCGAGTTGGTTAAGGCGCTTGTTGAGCTTTCGGGCTGCCCAGTTAAATCTATGCCATGTAAGCTGATATGAATATTAAAAAAGCATCACTGAGACTCACTTGACATAGGTACTATCGCCTAGACCAAAAGTCGTATATTTGACCGATGCCAAACAACCTGGTGGTAATTTCTTGCGCAGTAGTCTCTTCCAAAAGAGCAATGAGTTGTGAGGCATATCTCCTTGGCCAGTGGTTGATATGACGAACAAGACAATGGTAGGCTGAAGAAGGGCATTCTAGGTCACTTGGTCAGTGATGGTCACTGTATTAAAGAGTTATATGACTTACTAAATCTACCGCGTCAAGTTCTTCAACACGACTCTTGAAATGCACCCGTTGACACACTCGCCCCAACTCCTCCGCCATGTCCTGAGCGTTGCCCGTCTCAGACCCGTAGAGGACGAGCACGCTCCTATTCTGAGCAGTCATTATGAGCGGATAATAGATACCAGAAGAAAGAGAGAAGTTTGAGTATAGTTAAGCCAGGGTCCGGTCTCGCAGTCGAGGTTGAGGTTGTTCAGTGGCTTTACTTTGGTGGGATGATTTGCCTCCAGGTTAGCGCCGATTAGTGGATGGCCGATGGCGGGGCGAAGAATCCTGCGCCGTGCTTCGGGATCTTATCAATCTGGGGAATTAATGGATTGGGATGGCTTTTGATGAATAAGCGTCTGTTTGTTTAATGTTGGTATTTTTTGAAATTGGATGAACATGTGGTTACACGAGTGTTTGAGAGGTTATTCGACAGGTGATCGTACAACAGTTCTATATACCGTTTCAACTTGAAAAATTAGATATGCCTTATAGATCCTTTCCACCTTGCAAATCCCAAGTTTTAGTATAAATATTAGATTCTTATTCCTTTCTTAATTAATTGCTGGTCTAGAATTATGTGAAAATGATCTCTAATTTTTCGACTTGATACGGTATATGCACTTGTTTGCAGCAAAGAGTGGTTGTTCAAGTATATACTAATTGTTCAACCGTTCATGCTTTTCTGCCACTGGTTTCTTTCAATCAATCACTCTCTTCTCATTTAACAATTCAAAATCAACATGCCCATCAAAGCAACGCTTTTAACCAAGGCTGATGCCTCATCATCCAACGGACGACGTTTGACTGACCGCATAACGCAAGGCTCAAGCCACAGGGGACATTTCCCAAAAGAGTTCACGAGGTCAAAACGCGTTCTAGAAGGAGGAAGCTGTGGAGCAAGGGCCTGGACTTGGCTTTCGGGGACTTGAACAACCCAATCCTAATCCTAGCTTGCAGGGCAGCATTGGATCCGAGCTGCCGGGCATGGCATGGATGGGATGGATCATGAGCATGGCGGGTGTGTGCTATAGATATGGATGTAAGAATAGAATAGTCCAGCTCTTCTCGTTTATTTATTGGTGGGAGCAGGCGATGATCGATGATGCCCTGGTCGTTTGATTCCCGCAAAGGAAAAGGGGTTTGCAAAGGGGGCGATATGCACCTTCGATAAGCTAAGAAATTGTCCAGGATGTGCAATTTCGGACAGTCAGGCAACCAAGCAAGTTCGTGATGAGTCAGTCTATCTATGCTTCAATTATCAGGCATTTGGACAACGCTTACGCTGCGATTGATTCAATAGGAATATGGTAATTTCATAGATGTAAAAGTATGAGACGTACGATTTTGACAGATCTGCGCATTAATAACAATATTGTTTTACAAGATATCGCAGGTTCTAGAAGCATGCGCTTAATGTCAGATTACAAGGTTGAATTCGTGGGAATAATGAGAGATCTACTCTTAGAGTTAGCCGAGCTAGGTGGCTCTAGGTTGGCAGCCCCTCCATAGTAACCTTGGTAAGTAAATCTAAAGAGAACTGAATCATATTCAAGACCAATCTGAAAGCTCATATAATGCGTCGAAACGTATTATAGCTTTTTTCGTTCGCAACTCAAACCATACGTAGTCACGTCACCCCAGTGATATGCCAATTCACTGATGCCGTGATCCTCATAAACCTAGTATGCCGTTGGAAGGCTAGCAGCACCCCCACTGTTCTTGACCGTGATATCGATTTCATGGATATACATGAGCGGTCAGCCAAAAGCAAAGGGATATTCTGAATGTAACTACATAGGTACGATTTCCTCTCGTTTGTTATTCACTCTATAACCAACCCCCTGAAGCTGAGGTTGTTCATGCCCAATCTTATTGGAGAACCTGTTCAATCAACCCGCATGTGACTCGCCCGAGTTGAAACAAAAGCAGCCTGCATTGTTTACTTTGAACTCAAGATAACCCAACTTTAACCACACCGATACTGTCTATACATCCATCCAGAGTGACGCACATGCTCATGCTTGGCCCGCACACCCACACACACGTCAGGCCCTAACATGAACCTATTGTACTGGCACACTTCATGCATTGTCTAAAGTAAAGCGTAAAATGCGTGAATGATTTCTTCAAAGGGACTGATTGACTGCGCTCTATTGAAACTCCTGCCAAGCCTTCCTATTGTATTCATTTTGGATTTTCATAGCCACCTTCCTCACTCATCGCTTGATATACTAGCTAGGTTCTGGAAACAACTTCCCCGGCCGAAAACAGTCTTCAGGTGTCAAGGATCCATAACCAGTCACTCACCGGGATAGAACCCACAAAACTGAAGCTCTCACCCTCTCACCCTCTCATCACTCTCCATCTCTCCAAGAAGCTTTACATACGTAGGTAAGTTACTCAATACCTTTTTCAGAGTGGACTGTCACAAAGTCTCTGGCATCCCGACTGGAGTTCCTAGCCAACTAGGTAATAAATCGAGGTTCTCGTACCTTCCTTGGTGACTTGTACCAAGCTTCCCTCCGCTCTTTGCGCCTGCCGTTCCCCCCAGCCCTGGCCACTTTCCACTTTCCTTAACTCCTCACCTGCCCACACCCCTGACCAACACACCCCTTCCTCCTTCCCTCGGTGCCCCCCCAAATCCAAAGGCCAGAAAAATATTTTAGAATCCCGCTACCACTCTTATCACTTCCTCCCTTTCTCTACTCCATCACAACATCAAACACCTGTGTCTCCGCGCAACGCACCGCCGTCTGTCTAATCTCAACCTCGTTTCTAGGGCACGAAGCTACCCTGATCAAACTCCTCCTTATTGCACCAGAGTTCAACCTGTTCAACTCGCAGTCATCGTTTTCGAACGCTCCTCCACCACAGGTCCAAGTTCGAACGTCATATTCAACCTAACCACCAACCTCATCCACCTACCGCCATCATGTCTGCCACCACCGCCAACAACACCAACATTGATGCTGCCGTTAATGACGTCGCAAACACTCTGAGCAATACCTCTCTCAACACCAAGCCTGCCGATGACAAGACGGCCGCCAACGAGGCCGCCTCGGCCAGCGCTGCTGAAGGCCGCCGCCTCTACATTGGCAACCTGGCCTATGCGACAACTGAGGGGGAGTTGAAGGACTTCTTCAAGAGCTATCTTGTGTAAGTTTTATCTTCTCTTCATTATCATCTCTGCCCAAGCTCCTTTCTCCTCCATGTCGTCTTCTCTGCTCCAAACGATGCACACACAGCTTGAGACACGTGTCTCCGTGCCATCGCCATGAGCTCCTTCCCTAGTTTTCATATGACGACAAATGCTGGGCAGGCACGCGCAAAGCCCCTTCCCCATAACTAGGTCTCACTGTGACGTCGGGATGGGTGGATATCCGACTCTGCCTCTTGTGGCCCAACATGGAGCACATTAATTGCGCTGACTTATCGTCCCAACTTTCTTATTACTTCACCATCCCATCAAGGATGTCGCCTGACATGTACTGACGTTTCTGTCATTAGTGAGTCTGTCTCGATCCCCAAGAACCCCCGCACCGACCGCCCTGTCGGTTACGCCTTCGTCGATCTTTCCACCCCTACTGAGGCCGAGCGCGCCATCGAGGAGCTCTCCGGCAAGGAGATCCTCGAGCGCAAGGTTTCCGTCCAGCTCGCTCGCAAGCCTGAGCCTGCTGGTGAGAAGTCGGAGGGTGCTAACGGTGAGGGTTCTGGTGCCGAAGGCTCTCGTCGTCGAGCTTCAGGACGTGGCCGCGGTCGAGGCCGTGGTCGTGGAGGCCGCACTGCCCGCGCTGGCCGTGTGAGTCACACCCCTGTACCATGATCTGTGAATTGTGTACTGACCAAGTTACAGGAGGGTGCTGAGAAGAAGGAGGGAGAGGCTACTGAGGCTGCTGCCGCTACTGATGATGCTGCCACCGCAGCTGCGGCTTCCGCCACCACTGAGGTTTTACCTTTGTCCGACATTACAAACAAGATCAACACTGACGCGAACACCAAGAACAAGACCCAAGCTCGTCCTCAGCGTGAGCGCCGCGAGCGTGGCCCTCCTGCTGACGGAATCCCTTCCAAGACCAAGGTCATGGTTGCCAACCTGCCTTACGACCTGACCGAGGACAAGGTGAGTGATTTACTCGTCTCGTCTGCTATTACGATTTGCTAACGCTGCAATAGCTTATTGAGCTTTTCAAGGCTTATGAGCCCTCTTCCGCCAAGATTGCTCTCCGACCTATTCCCCGATTCATGATCAAGAAGCTCCAGGCTCGTGGTGAGGCCCGCAAGGGTCGTGGCTTTGGCTTTGTCACTCTGGCTTCTGAGGAGCTCCAGCAGAAGGCTGTCAACGAGATGAACGGAAAGGAGATTGAGGGTCGTGAAATCGCCGTCAAGGTCGCCATTGATAGCCCCGACAAGACCGACGAGGAGCAACACGAGGGAGATGCTACTAACGGCCAGAAGGATGCTGCCCCTGCTACTGAGGCTGCTCCTGCTGCCGAGAAGACTGAGGCTGCCACTACTGGCGCCCCTGCCGCCCCTGCCGAGGCTGCTCCCGCCTCTGCCACCGCTCCTGCCACCACTGCCTAAGTCATGACTTGGCGCAGATTTCACGGGCATGGAGCAGGTATTATGCCACGATGATCACACTTACGATTTGGTACGCGATTTCCACGATTTCTCTTACGGTAGATTCTCGCTACAACGATGAAAAGAAAGAAATGAAGTATTCGACCTTGCCTGGGATTTGGGGGACGTAAGCAAGAGCGGATCGAACTCTCATGAATCTCGGGTGGTGTTTACATGTCAACCTTTATCAGTTTTCTCATCAAAGACTTTAATATTTCCATGATCGGGACACAAAAAACTCTCAGGCCCTCTGTTATCTTGTATTTGTATCACCTTTTCTCCGTCACCCTTCTGCGGGTTGTACACTAGTTTGCACCGGAGGCGGCAGGGGCAAGAGAAAAGCTTAGCGGTATTATAAAGGGCGTTTTGATGAAGCTGTTGACTGCTGTCTGTGATTGTCTGATTGTGTGTGGTTGATGTAATCGTGAATGTGTTGGGGATTGAAGCCGATCATGACGTTTTGCGGTTGTCAACATGCCAGTGAGAAGACAGAGACAAGGTTGATGTCAGATTTCACGATTGGAGATGGATGGAAGAGGCGTCACCGTTTTGGCTTTGAGGATGTCGAGTCCGAATGCGTCTAGGTTGACATGTTGACAGTTTGCATGCAGAAGACTACAAGTTCAGTCTGCCCGTTCAATCCTCATGATGTGGTGTATTGTTGGAAATTACCTATGTATATATAGCTCACGTGGGTAAGAGTGGACATTGCATGGTTCTAGAACTGCAGTGTGTTTAATTGTTCTTGATAATGTGCAGCAAATGGATCCATGGAGAAATGCCCCGCCAACCACCTGAGCCCCTTAAAAACGACCGGGAACAGTTGGAGCATGTATGTACCTCATGGCAATGGACGGGCCCATGCTCCAGTGCATTGAGCGCTGAGTGGTGTAAATGCGCGTCGGCTGCCAGGGCATGGATGGATAATTAATCCATGGTGACGAACACTAGCGCCATAAGACGTCTCCCTTCGGTTCTGTTTGCGTTTTCAAGTGTTTCCAACCCATCATAAAGATTATACTGTATCGTTTCTTCTACTCGACGCTCTAATTTCTCCTGCAAACACGCAGCCTTTGTTCGCCATGACGTCCAAGGGCATGTGGGAGGTTGATCCCGAGACGCGGTCCAAGGTTAGTTCAGTATTCATCCATCCATCCCCTTTCCAATGCATTGGTCCCCATCATCATCGTTTCCTGTCCCTTTGCGATGCGCTCGCACATGCTGACGCTGGCTCCGTCTACAGCTCGCCGCTCTCCAAAAGGAATCAAATAATAGTCTCTGCTGCGACTGCAATGCGCCATCCCCGCAATGGGCCTCTCCCAAGTTTGGCATCTTCATCTGCCTTTCGTGCGCCGGTGTGCATCGAGGCCTCGGTGTCCACATTTCCTTCGTTAGAAGTATCTCCATGGACGCCTTCAAATCGAGCGAAATCGAACGAATGCGACTGGGCGGCAACGAGGGATGGAAGAAGTTCTTCGAGGAACACGAGCAGACCAAGATGATGGGTATTACATGGGAGGACTCTACTATCGCAGAACGATACGGTGGTGAAGTCGGCGAGGAGTGGAAGGAGAGGTTGAGCTGCAAGGTCGAGGGCCGCGAGTACGTCCCTGGCGCAAAGAAGCCAGCCTCTACACCTGCGAAGCCTGCATCGCGAACGGGAACCCCCATGAGCGGTAGCGCACGCAGAAATGAGAGCCCGGCAGCGACGTCAGGGGGCAAGGTCAAGGTGGACGACCAGTACTTCTCAAAGCTTGGGGCCGATAACGCAGCGCGGCCGGATCATCTGCCACCTAGTCAGGGAGGAAAGTATGCTGGATTTGGAAGCACGCCTGAACCCAGTTCCTCCGACAACGATCTCAACTTTGGCGATCTTCAGAAGGACGCCGTGGCGACTCTGACCAAGGGGTTCGGATGGTTCACATCAACAGTCTCAAAGACCGCCAAGACTGTCAATGATGGTTACATTCAGCCCACTGCTAAGCAGGTATGTCACTTATTATCATCCTCTTTGGCCATCTTACTATTCTAGAGTTTTATCTAACATGTGGACAGTTTGCCGAAGGTGATTTTGCTAAGCAGGCCCAACTAACAGCCTCAGCATTCGCAAAGCAGGCACAAGCAGCAGGCAAGAACGCGCAGGAGGGTTTCAGCAGATTTGTGGAAGGCCCTGATCACCAGAAGAGCCGGGATGGTCCTCTGGATGAGAGCAAGAAGAGCTTCTGGGACGAGTTCTCAAACTTGGCCGATCAGAGACAACCTGCCAACAACGCGATCGGCACAAGTGCTATGGGTATGGGTAAGAAGAGCACGGCAGCCCCTCCACCAAAGAAGCAGGATGATGCATGGGATGATTGGTGAGGGATGTAGATAAAGTTGGGTGATATGTTGTTAATATAAAGGAGTCGGAGCATTGGAGTATAGGTGTGCTTGTTAATAAGGCCAATCTCTTTGCCAGAACTTCAGATTTTGCTCGGGATTCTTTCAATGTTTCAACGAGCTGTCAGTGAATGAGTGCTTGGTGTGTTCAATACCGAACTGGTTATATATGGCTGGACTCGGCATTTGTGTTCAAGTTGCCGGCGGTTGTAGAGGCCCGTGGCCGTATTTGCTAAGTACCTCTGCTATTAGCTTTCCAAGAAGTTTCACAGAAGGTTCAATGATAAATATATGTCCATGACCAGAACAGTTAAACTGTCTGTTAACGCACATATAGCAGATCGCCTCATAGAGAAACAATCTTATCAACACGGGGAATGAATCCCCGAGATCGCTGGCTGAGCCGGCGGATTTGTCACGTGGGCCGTCGGCCGAGGTTGACGCTGAGACCGGCCCTAGCCGGTACCGCGCCGAGCTTTGCCATGACGACTTGGCCGGTGCTTGTGAACGTCTCGCCGCTCCCGACAACTTCAATCTCGCATTGAACAACATCCATACAACATGTCAGCACTACGGATTCTCGTCCCCGTGAAACGGGTTATCGACTATGCTGTAAGAAACTTGGGATTGGTAATTGAGAAGCAACGGAACGCTGATAATCTTCACAGGTCAAGCCCCGAGTTAATAAGGCCCAGACGGGAGTCGAGACCGCCGGCGTCAAACACTCAATGAACCCGTTTGACGAACTCTCGGTCGAGGAGTCGGTGCGCATCAGAGAGAAGGAGCGTGCGCCAGGTGGTGTCGAGGATATCTGCGTTATCTCTGCTGGTCCTCCCAAGGCGCAAGACGTCCTCCGAACAGCCATGGCCATGGGCGCAGACCGAGGAATCCTTGTTGAACTTGGAGAAGGCGAAGATCTAGAGCCTCTTACAGTGGCCAAGCTTCTTAAAAAGGCGGTTGAACAGCAGAAGAGCAACCTGGTGGTGCTCGGCAAGCAGAGCATCGACGACGATGCTGGACAGACAGGCCAGATGCTCGCTGGTCTTCTGGGATGGCCCCAGGCGACACAAGCTAGCAAGATTGAGTTCGCTGCTAACGATGAGGTTACCGTTACAAAGGAGGTCGACGGCGGTGTTGAGACGGTGCGCGCCAAACTCCCCATGATCGTCACGACAGACCTGCGACTCAACGAGCCCCGATACGCCAGCTTGCCCAATATCATGAAGGCCAAGAAGAAGAAGTTGGACAAGACAAAGCTGGAAGACTTTGGACTGGATGGTCTGAAGCGCCTCAAGACGCTCAAGGTCATTGGTAAGTTCTCATTTTTCTACAAAAGTCTCGTGGGGTTTGTTGCTAACTTATATCAGAACCTCCTGCTCGACAGGGCGGTGGTAAGGTGGAGAATGTTGGTGAATTAGTTAGCAAGCTCAAGGAGCTTGGTGCTCTGTGAATATGAAGAAAGAATAGCGAATATATCAAAGCTGGTGGCCATTGGAAGTGGTGAAGCCTGCCTGGATTTAGTACTATTAAGTTCGATATGAGATTTGCGTGACAAGTTACGTAGCAACTCAGTTGCATAGGGAGTGCGTAAAAGCGTATATACTCTTTTCCATGTTCTCCCGCGGGTCTATCCAGAAAATACACAGGCTGCAGAGGCTTTATGTCGATATAGGTCCCTTTTCGTTTCGTTTCGGCACAGTTTCCAGGGGGCGCTGAAGAAGAAAAAAAGGCAAAAATAGAAACCTCATTTGACATGAGTGAGGTTTCGATCTTAAGCAGTTCCTATTCAGAACATGTTAATTTCCCATTGTTCCAGTTATTCCACTTGGAGGCGCTGGGGTGCCATAGAATAACTGGTGGACTATTTTGTTATATTAGGTAACTACCGTAAAGACTTAGAAGATTCGCAACGCTCTGTGGATCTTTTTTACCTAAATCTAAGCTACTAATTGGCTAAAATAGAAATAAGAATCTAATATTAGTACTAAAACTTAGGATTTCTTAGGAAAACGGTATCTATAGGGCGTTGCGAATTTTATAAGTTTTTACGGTATTTTGTTATATCAGGTAGCTAGCTGGTCTTGTTGTGGGTATCGAACAAGAACCAGCATACAAAGTCACCCACGTGAGCATCATACTGCCAAGTCTATCAAAGATGGGGTAGCCTTCGCTATTGAACGTGGTTGAGGCTTGATGACCTTTCAATGCTTATCATGATACCAAGCAAGACCTGCAAGGTTGTCTCAATATTCCGACTGCCGAACGCCGTGTTCCTGACAGGGCTCCACAAGTTCTTATCAGAACGATCGACAGTGCTACGCTACGAATGCTTCTAGCCTGCCTTTGACCGCCAACAGAGGAGAAAACTTCATAAAGAGCGAATCATATGACGTCTCAACATTTCCGCAGTTTGTCTGGGGACGGTGGATCTGCCATGGTTCCAGTGACAAGATAAGGGCACGTGCTTGACTCGGTCGAGATGTTGACTCTGAATTGGTATCTATGTATGAGCCAATGACAAGAGGGGAGAAGACGAGTTTCTGCGGTTATATAGGCAAATACATAGTATCCAAAGTACACGCAGCAATAGAAAAGAGGCCATAAGGTCACTATCAAGGTTGTGCTGTGTTATGCACTGCTGTGATGTGACTGACATAATTGGTGTTGGTCAAGAATGAAGCGAGGAGTCAAAAAAACGATATCGGAGGCTCAGCGATTTCGTCAAAGGGTCCAGTACCTGGACAGCGGGGCATTCGTGACCTTCTAGCGCCATTGACGGTGCCAATAGCGGAGCGCTCAGCCCGCCCATCACTGTTTTCTCGGCGGAAGGGCGGAATCCCAGCTCCGCCAGAAGGAAATTTGCAGTGAGGAACCCACTCAGAATGAAAAAACTTGCCAATGACCAAGGCCGTGTTGTCAGGTTTCCCCTTTGGGGCGGCACTTGCGGAGCGGCATCGCACCTCGGGCTCGTCTAAGCTTCCCAACTTCTCACCTTTTGACTCTTCTCTTCTTCTTTTTTTCTTCTTCTTCTTCCTCCAACAGAAAGAAATCCTCGCGACAGTCTACAAAATCTTAACCTTCAACGTCTTGACAAACGCTCCTGCAACACAGTTGCATCTTCTCATATAACACCTATCTGAGCTCGTCTCCTTAATCCGCCCATATGAGCGGGCGCTTTTCCATCTTCACTTCGCAGGTATGTTCACTTTTTTTTTATTACGTCGCGTGTGAGATACACAGAATCAACCCCGCCATGACTGAACACATTTTTATCTGTGACACTACAACAAGCAGTGTAGGCCATAGATTGATGTGTATCTACTCAATTCCCCTTCTATCATTACAAACATGTCTTCAATATTCCAATTGACACCAATGCTAACTCATCTCACAGGATTATCTCTCTGGTTCGTACCCTTCATTGGTTTTGACTCACCGCTCGAAACCTTACCTTATCTATCCGCCAGCCATGGAGACTAACCTATCTACGCATATAGACCATCTCTGGAAGTCCCAGTCTCGCTAAAGGACTTTCTCTGATCAACCGATTATCTCTTTTTAAACCAACTTAAACCAACAACCGACATATCAAAAATGTTCTCCCGACTGGCTTCATTTGCCAAACCCGCGGCCAAGTCCGCGTCGGCTTCTGGCCGAACCATGCTTCAGGTCCGATACCTGTCCGAGAAGGCTGTTGCTGGCAGCAAGGGCAGGACTATGCCTTTCTCTGCTGCTCGAGCTACTACTCCTGCTGCTGATCTGCCCGCTACTCTCACCATTCGAGTATGTATAAAAGGCTTATCTCTTATAATCGTGAGCTAATCCATGATAGGATGGCCCCGTCTTCCAGGGCAAGGCTTTCGGTGCCAATGCCAACATCTCTGGTGAAGCCGTCTTCACCACCTCGCTCGTTGGCTACCCCGAGTCCATGACCGACCCCTCCTACCGAGGCCAGATCCTCGTTTTCACCCAGCCCCTGATTGGCAACTACGGTGTCCCTTCCGCTGTCCGGGATGAGTACAACCTTCTCAAGTACTTCGAGTCTCCCCACGTTCAGTGCGCTGGTGTTGTTGTCTCTGATGTTGCTGTCAACTACAGCCACTGGACTGCGGTTGAGAGTCTTGGCGAGTGGTGCGCCCGAGAGGGTGTTCCCGCCATTTCTGGTGTCGACACCCGTGCCATTGTCACTCACCTCCGAGAGCAGGGCTCTTCCCTGGCTAGGATCTCCATTGGCGAAGAGTACGATGCCGACGAGGATGAGGGCTTTGTCGACCCTGGCCAGATCAACCTTGTGAAGCGTGTTACCACCAAGGCTCCCTTTGTTGTTGAGTCTCCTGGTGCTTCCCTCCACGTTGCTCTGATCGACTGTGGTGTTAAGGAGAACATCCTTCGCAGCTTGGTCAGCCGAGGTGCCTCTGTCACCGTCTTCCCCTACGATTACCCCATCCACAAGGTCTCGCAGCACTTCGATGGTGTCTTCATCTCCAACGGTCCCGGTGACCCTACCCATTGCCAGGCTACCGTCCACAACCTTGCCCGCCTGATGGATACTTCCAACATCCCCATCATGGGCATCTGTCTGGGCCACCAGCTTCTGGCCCTTGCTGTCGGTGCTCGCACCATCAAGCTCAAGTACGGTAACCGAGCTCACAACATTCCCGCTCTCGACTTGACCACTGGCCAGTGCCACATCACCAGCCAGAACCACGGATATGCCATCGATGCCAGCACCCTGCCCAGCGACTTCAAGGAGTACTTTGTCAACCTCAACGACGGCTCCAACGAGGGTATGCTTCACAAGACCCGTCCCATCTTTTCGACCCAGTTCCACCCCGAGGCCAAGGGTGGCCCTATGGACAGCTCTTACCTTTTCGACAAGTACCTCCAGAGCGTCCAGCTCGCCAAGAGCAACCAGGCCGTCTTCAAGGACAACCGACCCACTCCTCTGATGCTCGACATCATGAGCCGAGAGCGTGTTGGTGTTGAGCCTACTCCTCTTGCTGCTACTGCTTAAATGAAGACTGTGAGATGATTTCGGCGTCTGGGATTGGTAGTTGGGTAATGTCTGTTGATTTCTAGGGAGCAATGATAACGGCTGCTTAAACAATTATATATGCAAAGGAATATCTTATAAGAATGACTGATACCATTTCGATACTTCGTTCCATTCACTCTGCGATGTATGCTGCCTCGTATGCTGTAAAATTGCAAGTTCTAATGTAGGATGTGGGAAGGCCAATCTTTCAGCAAGTTCAAGTCACAACTCAATAGCTGCTATCACTCGACTTCACAAGATAATATAGAGGCAACAGCATTAGCATATAAAGTAGTAATTAAAATTACAGTTAATCAGTTGTCTCATCAAACCTATTGTTTATTTCCTTGGATTCCTCGCCCCTTTATGGTCTCAACGCCATCATCCGTGGTATCGAGCTCCTCATCCCATGTGCACAAGCCAACATCTTTATTTGCCCTTTTTTCATCTTCTTCCATGTCACATGGCAGATAATGCCCATGTTGTCTTTAGTCCCTCATCCGAACATCACCATCGTCGGACAGGGAACCACGGCGAGGACGTCGGTCATCACGTGGAGGAGGCAGATAACGATCACTACGCGGTCGACCTCCACCACCTCCGCGTCCACGACGTCTTCCGCTGCGGCGGTCACGGCCCATGCCGCGCTCACGATGCGGAGGTCGAATACCCTCAAACACCTCCTTGCCTCTATCAACGAAAGAGGCACCGTTTTCGAAGGAATAGCGGTTGATCTCACGACCGAGGTCGCGATCACGGTCGTCTGAGTAGTAAGAACGCATGCTTTCAATACGACGGCGCGCAAGGTCCTCGGAAACCGGTTGGTAGTTAATGACTGGGCGAGTCTCGGTTCGTTTGAATGCGCCGCCTGGGTTGATAGGGGGAGGTCGTGGTCCGGGTCCAGTACCAGGGCGAACAGGGCGTGGTCCTGTGGGAATGGCAGGGTCGCGAAGAGCTCTGGGTCCTAGGGGGATAGAATTGGTCGTTGTAGTAGCGCTTGGGGTTGGTCTTGCGCCTGGTTGAGGGCCTGCGCGGGATGAAGATGATGTTGCTTCTTCGAGATGGGCCACGATGTCGCCTCCAGGTCCCTCCCCATAAACGATTTCCCATCGACCACCAGAGCGACCCCGTGGGCCACTGTTGGCTTGCTCGGTATCAATCCAGTCGCGAACCTTCTCGGGAGGGACAAAGTCAACCCACAGAGCCTTTCTGTTGCTTTCGTTGGGCCAGACACAGTCGTGGAGGGCAGTGCGCACGCGAGATGCGGCAGCAATAGTTTTGAAGACGACAAAACCGTGGGTGCGAATCTGGTCGAGGAAGAATTCTGTCACGATATCATCGTCTACGACATCTCGAGAATGTGTTGCAAGCTCGACCAGATGCGCCTTGACGTCTTGGGGTCGAAGAGGGCGCATGAAATTCTTAATGTACAGCGCAGTAGTGGCCGGGTGCACCGCAGGCGCAACGTCCCGTTCGTACTCCATTTCCCGCTGTTTAGAATCCTCCCGAGAATCCTCCTCTTTTTCTTTGGGTGCCTCTGATTCTGGCGCAGGATCCTGCAAAGGTTCTTGTTGGGGCTTCTCCGGTTGTGACTGGCTATCGATGTTCATCGGCGCAGGTTCGTTTTGAGACTCAGGCAGCAGATCCTCCTGGCGCGCACCTAGATTATCCCCGTTTGCTGGATTCTCATCGGTGCGCGGGCGCTTCCGTGCAATCGATTCTTCTGTTGGCGGGGGTGTGAGAGAGCGACGTTTGCGCTTTTGCCGTTCGGCAGCAGGGGTTGGTTCGAGCGAGGGAGACGGTGTTGAGTCGACAGTGGTGGTCACTGTTCCCGCCCGCGACTTCTCCTCCACGGTTGGTTCTCTTGATTGGGTATCGACCTCGTTTCCGGGAATTGGGACGTCCGCTATCGGATCGGCTTGTTGCGACAATTCCTCTGGTGGTCCATTTTTTGTAACTTGCTCCTTTTCTGTCTCGTTGCCCCCTTTATTCGTCTCCGCATCGACATCAGGCGCGGTGGTATCGCCCGTCTCTCTCTGTTCTTTCTCCGGTGTGCTTTCCTTCGGCTTTTCTTCTGTAGGTTCGACCTTCTCGATCGCATCCTGGGTTCCTTCGTCTGCCGCAACTGGATCATCAGCTGGCGGCTCGTCGCCTACAGCCTCATTGGTCATAGGCGCATCTCCAGGTTCGTCTTCGGTCTCGGCTGCCTCCGTCTCTTGATCGGATTTCTCTAGTCGCGCGACAAGCTCGGTTTTGAGTCCATGTTGTGGGAGACCGCGGCTTTTGAGTTCGGCCTTGAGGTCAACAACTTTGAGCTTAGCCCAGTTGACCATGATGAAAGGAATTGACGGCGCGTGGAGGTTTGATATGTGCAAGATCGATTCTCGTATGTCTCTCTCATTGATCAAGTATGAAAACTAGTTTGATGAGAAGCGAGAAGGTAAAAGTTGAGATAAATTCGAGTTGTTGAAGGCTTAAAACGACTTTCATCATATTCAGCCTCGTCGCAAATCTAAGTGTAAAAGGGACATTTCATCCAATAAGGTGCCACAATGCAATGCCGCTGCCTTATGTCAGCAAGGTGGGTCTCTTTCAAGCCACATAATTACGCCACATCAGGAACAGCCACGGGATTGGTTGTGTTTCCTCATTTAGGCCCTGATCTATACAAAACGTCCGGACATCGATACGATCTAGCAGACCTATAAAAGTAACCTTAAA
>JABFFJ010000060.1:0-95188 GCA_013623715.1 Fusarium verrucosum
AAGGGGGATTTTCCCCCCCCCCCCCTTTTTCTTTTTTTCTTTTTTCTTTTTATTCATTGTTACACTTACTATTTCAAGTACATAGATTTGGAGGGACAAGTCGGTGGGAACTGTCTGAATGACCCACGTGGCTCAGGCAGCTTCTACATGGTCACTGACAGGACTTGAGGCGTAACGGACAGGACACTTGCAGCATTTACAGGCGCACATGATGGTTGAGTCAATGGATGTTTCATGAGGACAGGCAAGGATCGACCCTCGACAAGACAACGAACTGGAATGAAACACTTTGGGAGAAAGAAAAAGCATTTTATCACTGTATATTAGAACATGTTCGAAACCAGCGAACAAAGATAAGGAGAAAAACGAAATGAAACACGATGTAAACTAACTAGTTAGAAGATACTTATTGGAGGTATAGTGACTTGGTTCGCCTAGCGGCTCATGTTTGAGGGTATGTAGAAGATAGATGATAGACAGACAGCCCTGTAAACTCTGAAGTCGGTATTCAGGGTTGGGATTGGAGCGCGTCCATTTTCAAGATCAACACAGCAGTTACTATACCAAGTATGTGATGAGACAATCCATTGTCAGTTATGGTGGTGTCGTCAACATCTGTTAGTGTATGTATGTGCACAGATCGAGCATGCTACTCTAGAAAGTGAGTGAACTGTGACAAGTCAGGTCCCCTACTAGCGCCAACGGGCAAGATCTCTTCAACGGCGTTGCATTACCAGGATCTGGGATTGAGATGATTGATTTGGGGGGCGTGCGAATGAGTGATTGGATCGAGCACGGGCGTCGGGCCGCAGAGCCACAAAGTACCAAGGAAGGGTTCATCCAAAACGGGACCTGATAGCGAGATTAAATAACTAGACAAGGGTCTAGGGCTGTTATGCAGAGGGACACTAGGCCAACTTTTGGTTCCTGTTCGCATAATTTGTTCTGAGATTGGATTGCGGGATGTGCCGACCCGTAATATTATAGGACAATGGATTTCCGATAGAATGCATAACTGGTAAATGCATAGATATTTACATACTCTACTCACCAATGCATACAGACAGGTACCTCATTAGTAGATCAAGCATAAACCTGGACCCATCATCCATCTCATCACGCCACTTTGAAACCCTTACGTTTGATGGATCGAATCCAGGAACATATGAAAAGGTTACAACTCCGGCGTTGAACTGTTTTACCACCTCGGGAACTGTTTCTCAATACGATCTTTAAACGCCAGACCGTAAAACATTGTTTGAAGCTTCATCAGCCCAACCTGTAACCTGCAACGTTTATAAACACTCACATACATACACACGTACAGCTTTCTACATATGGATATAAACAAATGACTCGTCTATTGTGGAGTTATGGACTGACAGGCAGACTGACTTGGCCGTCGAAACAGCCATCATCCCTACAGTATCCAAAAATACATACATACACCAGACGTCAAGATACTACCATGTCAAACTCTATTATGATAATCCAACACCTTCGCGTCATGCTTCGCCGATGCCTTCGTTCTCCGTCACTACAGCCCTTGCCGCCTCTTCGTCCAGTCTCTCAGCTTCCCGGTTATTCCCAGGTGCTGCCTTTCCTGTTAGAGCTTGAAACAGAACAACCACGACGCCAAACATGGTCATGGCCTTCCAGACACCTCTTGTAGCACCAGCGTAGCCTTCTATGGCAATCGTCTGCTCCATAGGGCTCAAGTCACCGCCATGCACCAACCCTGGTGTATTGACCAGGTTCGACACCAGTCTTTGCCGAGCACGACTGAGGTCTTCACCGCCGTCCAACTGGAGAAAGCCAGCTACAAGGTTGCCCTTAAGTAAGCGGTAAAAGATCCCGCCGGCTACCGCGGTCCCAAAACTAGACCCTGAGCCTCGAAACGTGCCCAGCAGGCTGGTAGCGATGTATCGGGTGTCGTCGTGGCTCAGATGCAGAATATGTGCAAGGGTGTAGTTGACTCCTCCGCCGGTTGCCAGGCCGTTGACCAGCACGGTGACCATGAACAGAGCAAGAGGAAGACTTGCGGTGCTGATGAGCGAGAGTGCATACGTGCTAATAGTAAAAATGGCCAGGGCTGAGATGGACGGGAGCCAGAAGGCACCGTTTCGGCGCACATGAAGCCATCCGACAAGGATGCCGCCCAGACCAAAACCTATGTTTGTCGGTATCAAGATTGAGCCTGCTGCCGCGGGGGAAGAGCCTCGGACTGCGAGCATGAATATGGGTGCGTAGAACAAGACGCTCCAGCGGGCGATCATGAAGCCTAGCTGTGCGAAGCATGAGAGTAGGATGCCCCATGAGGAGAGGACTTTGACGGGGATGATGGGGTCTGCAACTAGATAGTTCTCTACTGCGAGGAAGAGAAGGAGTATGACGGGTGCGACACAGAGGGGAATGATTTGGATATCGTCTGCAATCGCGTAGAGAAAGAGGACTATAGATGTGGTCTTGATGTGTGAGTTAGTGATTCAATATCATGGGTGAGTGAGGACTGGGAGACTTACCAAAAGACCTGCCCCAAGATAATCTATCCGCGCCAGCTTCTGTCTCGTTGAAGATTTGGTATCATGAGCTTCCGCATCAGCAGGTATACTGATAAACACCCCCAAACCTGTAGCAAAGGCAAAGGGGATTTGTCCCCAGAACAATGGTCTCTGTGACTAGTCAGCTCGTCCTTGAGTTCCCAATCCTGATGGTGGCTTCAACTCACCCATCCAACCACTGGCATCAACCCCCCAAACACAACAGCCCCGAAGGAAACACCAGCAGTGAAGCCGGCGTTGATCAAACCCAAGACAAGACCCCTCGACTTCTCACTTGCCAGCTCCAGCCCAATGATAATGCCGAGTGACAAGACTCCGGCAGCACCTGTTCCCGCGATGACTCTTCCAGCAACGAACGCTCCAAACGAAGTCGAGACAGTGCACACCAGTCCACCCGTGGCTATGAGCGCGGCGATGGGAAGGATGAGTGTTCTCGGCGGAAATATTGTAGCCAGGCGGCCTGCTACGGGAGCTAGAGAAGACATTGGAATGAGGTATGCGCTGGTGAACCACATGGCAGATGAGCCATGAGAGCCAAGTTGAGTGGCGATAGCGCCTTGAATCAGGGTCATACCCGACATGTTACATGCTATGAACGTGTTAGTATGGTGCGATGGATAGAATAGTAAGGCATATAATGGACAGTACTATACCTGTCAAGAAGATGAGAAGCCATAAGCTTAAACCAATAGCAATACCTCTCGCAAACGGGATGTGCACTTTGGTCTGGATATTGTCGACATGCCGAGAATTGCTGTCCTTGTGTGTACTCAATTGGACGGTTGAGCTTGATTCTGAGGATGATCTAGACCCGGCGAGCAACGGCGTCTCTTCATTAGTGAGCGGCGCGTCGTGGGCGTGAGAGGACGGACCCGGTGCGGCGCCGGAGCCGGAGGTGGAAGTAGAAGTCATGACTACCGACCGAGCTAAACGAGTGAGACAAAACCAGCAAATAGCCAATGTAATATCATGACCTAAAGATGAAGGAGAGCACGTGTTGTTGGTTTGGGAGGATTTAGGTGTATTGCTCTAATCTTGTCACCATGAGTGGCGATGACGTTTGTCGGGATGCAAGATAAGATGCCGGAGATCGGAGGCCCGAAATTCCGGAGGTTGAACGGATGCCGAAGTTCGGGATCAGTTGGATTCGGCACCGGGAGGAAAGGTTAATGCCACATAAAAAGATATCAGGCACTTTGTGTGGCAGCGTGACTGAGACACGGGTGCTTTGATGTACGCCATCTTGGGGCTGATTAATTTGTGACTTCTTTCTACTAAGGAGTTGGCTTGTAATGTAGGTACCCTGAGATGGCCGCTGTGAAGGGCCGGCTGGAAAGCACCCGGGTCTCAGGGAGAAATATCTGTACTGTTATCACATTTTGTTGAGGATACACAAAGTGCAGTCAATAAAGGCTTGAATCTAGGCGTGTTATTCGTTAGATAATGGCATTGTGAGGCAAGCACCTCCACTAGATGATATTACATGCAGACCATAAGCTGCTTGTGATGATATGAAAATGCGAGATGATGATGATCATAATGACGACGATGAAATTTACTGGTTTTATTTTCAATGTCGGTCTGCCTCGATACGTGGACAAGCAGCCCAACATCAATTATGGGGGGAAGACCCTGTCTGCACAGCTTAGGTGCGGATAGATGCCTCGCCTCGGCTACGTCCCGGGCCATTGCAGAAAATGGGGAAGAGAGATGAGACAGTTTGACGTGGCAGCTCAAGTCATCGCTGGCTGACTGGATGAGGAGGTGATGATCTGCGGTGAGTACATATCCGACCGGGCACCGCCAGTTGAAGAGGGCGCCAAAACAGCGGAAAGGAAGTGAGAGAAAATTAAAAGACCAGTCGAGGCCATGCTCGAGCATTGTCGGTATGTGTGTACAGTGTCGGCTGCAGATGTCGATATTAGTGGTTGAATGTTTGTTGCGGTGAGAAGCGAGAATGATACGTGAGAATTGAAAACTGAGAATCAAATCGAGGTCAAGAGTGTTGATATGCACTTTGTGTTTTGTTTGTTGTTGATGGATGGCGGGCGTGATCAAGGCTTGGTGAAAGCTTGTTGGCTTGTGATAGACTCCATCCCTGTCAAGAGTCTATTGTACCTATGTACATGACGTATGATGGCATCTCTAAATGAGGGTAAAAGACGAGAGAGTGAGTGAGGCTGAGTGAGGAGCGACGGCACGACGGAGCGGGAGTATTCCAATTTGACTACCCAATTTAGGGAACAAAATAGGCACCGAGATTTTCAGTCTTTTCAGCTGCCGTGAGCTCGAGGTGTTGTCATTCTACCATTGGGGACATGATCTCTTGTGACTTGTAACTTGTGTGTTGTATTGCATGAATCAACAGCCAACAACAGGTGTTGAGCTTGGGAAGTAAAGGTCCGAAATGCAAAAAATATCAAGAATGATATAAGGATGAGTATCCCGGTCTGAGACCCGAGTTGAGTTGCAAAGCGCGGCTGCTGACTTTTTTCAACTTGGAGGTGATGATGACGATATGAGTATTAATTCCCCCAATGGAAACCACTTCGTATGTAGCGTGTAGTCTAAGAGTTAACCATTCATTACGCGTCAATGTCATTTCCCCCTCAGTTTTGATGCGCGATATTTTTATATGTATGTATTGACTGGAGTTGAGCTGAGCCGAGCTGAAGTCTGAGGGCAGCAGCAAGATTCAAGACAAACAGAATTGGATCTGGTTGAAAAAGTTTTTTCTTGCATGATTTTCTCGCCAATGCAGGTCGCAGGCAAGGCAGGCCAACAACTGTTGTACTACCTACTGTACATAATGGTTAATACCTGCACCTGCATCCTTCATACCTATTTATCCACCCCGGACATTGATGACATTGGATCTGTTAAACACATTCCTAGTCAAGTTTAGACCAATGGGCCAATGGAATAGCCATCAACCCCGGGAAATGTCAAACCACTCGAGTCACCTGACTATCTATTGCGTATCTGATAATAGTAATTAGTCGGTAAAGGGTTAAGGCAATATGTATGTACGACTTGAGGACCGAATTCTCGTACAGCGGCTACAGTGCTCATTCAGCCTTAGAATAACCCAAACTCTCTCTCCCAAACTCACCTCTAAACTCACCGTTGAAATTAAACTGTCGCTGTGGATTGCCGTTGTAAAGCATGGATCCACCCGGTTGGTTACATACCCGTAGACCCTCAGTTAGCCTCCTTGGTTCCCAGCTCCCAGCTCCACGGTCGGTCTCTCTAATGCCGGCGGGGCATCCATCTCACTGTTCGAACGGTGGCTGAGGTACAGTACAGTACCCGCTAAAGCCGCTAAAAAAACTCACCCCCGGTTTTTTTTCTCACCAGCAGCCGACTTGGACTTGCGCCGCGGGACGCCGCAACCACTTTTAACGATTGAGAGAGAACCTTGCTTGCTTTTTCAAAAGACAAGTCAAGTCAAGACAAGTCAAAATCAAATCTGACAGCAGCACAAGACGGGACGAGAGACTCGACTTTTTGCTTTTTTTTCTCGGGTGATTGACAAAAGTCGACAACACATCATCACCATTCTCTCTTCTCCTTGTTTCTTTTTCCTTTCTTCTATATAGGTACTAACCGACGGAAATACGCCGCCGCAGTACATACACACATACATACAGTACCTACGCCAAAAACTACACAATAGCCGCCGCCGTCTTACAGTCACGATCCCCAAGGTTACGTTACTTGAGCTTAGCTCAGCTACCTTGCCTACCCTTTTACCGAAACCACCATCTCGAAACCCTGATATTCGATCCAAACCCTCCAAAGACATGGCACGCACGTCAAGGTAGCAACGGCTTCTCAGCTTCACACACTCTCTCCATCTGACGAGTGACGAGTCCATGTCTCTTCAAACTCCGGCCTCGACATGTCCGACTCGGCCTCCACCGGCGATGGAGGCATTCCCGATCGCGGGCCGGCCGTTTTTGCCGTCACGACGGCCACTCTCGTGCTCGCTACCGTCTTCGTCGCCGCTCGAATGGTCTCGCGGACCTTTATTGTTAGGAACGTCACCTGGGATGACCGCGTTATGATGCTCGCATGGCTCTTTGCCTTCTTCCTCTCCTTCACCATCTGTTTTGGCGTTCATAATGGCCTTGGACGACATGACGAGAACATCGATCCGCACCGAAAACCCGCCCTCCGCCGTTGCGAATACGTCTTTTCCATCTTGTATAATCCCGCCTTGATGGCCACCAAAACGTCTATACTCATCTTCTACCTCCGATTGGCCAAGCACACACAAAGAGTACTTCGATTCGCCTCTTGGTTGACACTTGCGATTGTTAATATTGCTGGTGTTATTCTCACCTTTATGAACGTGTTTCAATGCCGTCCGACTCAGGCCGCTTGGGACGTTGGCTATGACGAACGCGCGAAATGTATACCACTGCTCACCGAGTTCATCTGTTCCTCTCCCGTTAATATCGTCACGGATCTGGCCATCCTCGCCCTCCCTATACCCGTCCTCACCGGTATGCGGTTGCCATCTCGCCAAAAAACGATCCTGGTTCTCACCTTCACCGTCGGAATTTTCGTCACGGTTGTCGATGTGATAAGAATTTACTACCTGCAGCAAGCTATCACAGCACCAACTAGTACAACTGCTGATCCCCAATCGCGATTTGGTGGACAGACTGATTTTGCATGGAACGCTTCACGATCACTCATGTGGAGTGCTGTCGAGGTCAATGTTGGAATGATGTGCGCTTGTGTTCCAACACTGAAACCTTTGGTTCTCAAGCTGCTCCCTGCTATGCTCTACGACCCCGATGGAACCAGGGCCAGCACACCGAAAGGACCAACCGATTCAGACACGCCTTCAACAGGTCATCGCGCCAGTATTCAGCAGCCTCCTCCTGTTGCGCAAACCGGCGCGCAGCCCCTCAATGCCAACGCTCCCCTGAGCGCCATGGAATTTCTCACATCTCCGTTCAATGAACCAGGTCCAACTCGCCCTGTGCAACCTACTCCTGTGCAACCTACTTACCAAGCTAACAATACCTTTCAAACAACCACCACCACCATGACATCGTCTACCGGGACCGTTGAGGGTGTTTACTTTGGCTTTGTTAACATGACAAGGCCAAAAAGTATGCTCAGGTGCAACAAGAAGCAGTCATTCAAATACTGCACCATTGTCTCCATCTTGTTCCTATTATGGGGTATATCGTATGGACTGCTCAACACATTGAACAACGTCATTGCGAAAGTCGACAATATGACTACAGCTCAAACACTTGGCATGACGTCTGTATACTTTGGCGGCGGCTACTTATTTGGACCCCTGCTAGTGGGCGAATGGATACTTCGGCGCGATGAACACAACCGATCGAGGCGGCACAAGGACAACGGCCACGACAGCGTTGGCGGCTTTAAAGTTACTTTTATCGTTGGTCTATGCTTTTACGGCGTTGGAACCGTCATCTTCTGGCCATCTGCTGTCACCCAATCATATGCCGGCTTTATGCTCAGCAACTTTGTTGTCGGTTTCGGTCTATCAATTCTCGAAGTTGGCGCAAATGCATTCTTGATACTTTGTGGTCCTCCTGAATATGGCGAGACCCGCGTACTCCTTGCTCAGGGTGTTCAAGGCATCGGAAGTGTCCTCAGCGGTCTGCTTGCTCAGAAGGTCTTTTTTAAGGGTATTGTTGAGCAGAGCAACGCGACCAGCATGACACTCATCAACGTCCAGTGGACGTATCTGGGAATCACACTGCTTTGTGTTGCCCTAGGCCTCTTCTTCTATTACATGCCTCTTCCCGAGGTGAGCGATCGTGAGCTGGAGCAATCTGCCAAGCATCTCCCTATGGATCCTCAGAAGAAGAGAAACGGCCTGCAGCTACGCACCTGGAGCCTCATCCTAGCTGTTGTTGCGCAGTACGCGTACGTTGCCGCCCAGGAGTGTTTCAGCATCTACTTCCGGAGCCTCATGATATCCATACTACCCAACCAACCCAACACGGGCGAGGAAGCCACTCGAGGTGCAGGCGACATGCCCAACCCCGATAAACCGCCGGGCATCGCCCTCTCCATCCCCGACTATCTCCTCATCGCGCATACCGCCTTTGCCGTGTCCCGCTTCCTGGCCGCCGGTCTCGCATATCTCTCTGTATACCGCTCTCGCTTCCCTCGACCTCGCACCATTCTCACCGCTTGCGTCGCTGGCTGCTTCGTTTTCGCTCTCCTTCCCGTGGTTGTCCGTCCACACAACCCCAACCTCCTCGTCATCCCCGTTGTCCTCTTTTACTTTTTCGAGGGCCCTATCTACCCTCTTGTCTTTGCCATTGGCCTTCGCGGTCAGGGCCGGCGCACCAAGCGTGCCGCCGCCTTTATCACCATGGGTAGTTCCGGCCCCGGATTCTTCCCCTTTGTCATGTACGGCATCATCAAGCACGGAGGTACCGTCCGGACGGCTTTTGTCGTCATCATCGTCCTCCAGGCCGTCTGTATATCCTATTCGATATTTCTCCAGTTCGTCAGCGACGCCAAACAACTCGTCGATCCCTGTCCTGCAGTGCGCGATGCCCTCAGGCAGCCGGATGAAGAGATGCCGTCGCCTCTGGAGACAGTCATCGCCAACCGAGCCCGTCGACAGAGCACCATGAAGGAGAAATCTCAAGGGTTTCTGGACAAGGTATCTCATAGCACCAGGGTTATTGGCGCCAAGTTCCTCAGCACTCGACGCCGCTCTTCACAGCCCTCTGTACAGCAATGCGAGGATAGTCGCGGCAACGCGACATGATTAATTAATGTTGATGACTCTTTTTTATTCGGCTTTTTTTTGTCTATCTATTTCTACGATTCATGACTTTTGGTCCTCTTGGATTCATTCATATACAGCGAACAGGGAGGCGTCGGGTTGGATCAATGACGAATGAAATGTTTTTGGATGCTCTATACCCAACAGGTCGTCCTTATTCTGGATGGACAGGACATTGGTACATACTTTTAACTAGTTGTAGTATTATACGGATATATATATCTCTGTGTGTATGTATATATACATGCATCAATGTTTGATATCATAGTCAACACGTTACAAAAGCCCAAGAGGCAAGATATTTCAAGAGTTTGATAAGGCTACCAACTACTGTGTGATGCTTCATCAATCATAACCTTCAATCATGATAACATAGAAAATAGTAACCTCTAGTACTATCACCACCCGAATTGCTCTAGATGCAACTCAACACCTGCGCTGTTGTCCATGATACAATCAGCAGCCGCGTTCTGGACGGCCGACATGAGCGTCCGTGGTCCACAGCCCATTAGCAGCACCCTCTTATCAGACGGTGTGCTCTCTATCGCTTCTTTCACGAGCGAAGCAACATTTGGTCTTCCAAGATAAATTGCAGTATCGCCTGGAGAAGCAATTGTGCTGGGTGAGGTAGGCGAAAGGACATCGTTTTTCTCAATGTCAAGCGATAGTCTGGTAGTATCAAGACGTGGAAGAATATTCTTTTCTGGACCAGACTCGACGAAAGCACTACTTGAAGACGAGTCCGAACGCGAAAGTTGTGCCTGGGGGACACTTTCGGCTTCTGAAACGCGTGTTATATAGATCTTGGTCTTGACACGACGGTCCTGGCGGAGGGTTTCGAGGTGGTCAGCAAACCAGGCAAAGTATGCTACACACTTGGTTAGAACCACAAAACCGCATTTTTCTTTTCACCGACTCACTTGGTTTTCTAATCATCCAGATAAATTCAACCTCAACTTCAAAGTTCGTGTCCAGTTTCTTCAACATGTTCAGTGCAGCACCAACCGTGAAGCTGGCGCCGCTGCCTCCTGCTATGAGCATAACCTTGTCATAGCCCTTGACGTCAGGAAAGTTACCGTATGGGCCTTCGACTGACGCTTTTAGTTTGATTCCAGGGTTCTCTGAGGCACATTTGTGTAATGTTCGAGTAAATCCGTCGTAGGCTGCCACAACAAACTCTATGGGATCGGTAGAGACCATGGTGAAAGGATGTGTCTCCACGGCGCGTATTGCGGGGATCCAAAGAAACCCATGCTTTCCAGAAGCAGAACCCAGGGGAGCCTTTGCGAGCGTTACACGAGTTCCGCCGTTGGGGAGCGGCGTGAGGGTGGCGGTGTTATTGGTGCTGTTGATGACGATACGCACGAGACGAACGATACGTTCAAGAACCCAAATTCCAGCTGCAGCGCAGACAACATACAAGACCTTCTTGCTAGGTTCTGGTTGATGGAGACCGGTCGTGATGACAGCAAGGATCCAGAATATCACATGGAGGTAGTAGAATAGTTCGTACCACCACGTGCGAAGAACAGCTCCAGCAAGCCCAAGAACTAGAAATGAGCCCATTGCAACCATACCAAAGATTCCCTCTTTGACAAGTAAGCGTTGGAGAAAGTTCTGGGCCTCGAAGACGGCGACATAACTGCAGGTATGAACTATACCGAATATAAGGGTGGTATAGCCAGCTATTCGATGCAAGACGTTGAGGCGTTCATAAGATGAGGTCATAAAGATAACAACCGGTGTATTCTTGAGAGAAAGAAGAATGACGATAAGTGTGTTTGCAATAGCCATCCTATAAGCTTGTGTCAGTACTATGAAGGTAGGGAGTATTTAGGATAACCAACCACCCAGTTCGAGAGGCTATATTAGACAGAAACGACATGTTGTCATTGTCTAAGAAGGTGAAAGTGACGACCACATTGATAATAAGGTAACCAAGTATAACAAAGGCATATCCTCCCGATGGCGACCCTGAGATATTTCCCAGAGAGGTGGCTCTCATGTGCCTGTCATACTGTCAGACAAATGACCCTTAATCTAGACAAGGACAACTTCTTACCGCATGATGGCTGTGGCGATGTTTGGCTTGCGTGAGGCACCCAGATCAACAAAGAGACGCCTAAGGAGAAGGCCTATGCAGATGGAGAAGTATAAAGTAGCCATAGCCGTGGCAAAGAAAGTCATGGCATCGTAGTTTAGCTGTTGGCGACGGGCGAGCTTGGCGAGGAAAGCCTGGTCCGCATTTGTTGAACCGCCCGCCATGGTGATTTTATAGTGAGGGTGAAGTTTCAAAATCAAATTGGCAACCGCTTCCAGAGATGGAGACAAGAGCAGATTGCGTTGAAGGAGAGAGGGGGAAAAGAAAAAAGTGCTGCTGTTAAATTGGTGGCCTGTACTAAGTAGGACAAGACACAATGATCGTGAAGAAGGATATCATAGAGTGCATCAGTGTATCAGAGGATCAATCTCCGAAGTCACACGGCGACGAGTGTGATGGGGCATGTTTTGAGACTGATGGCCATTACTCTCTTTATATCTCCAACATCTCCCTATAATTTGAAATGTTAGTCTTGCAGGCAGACAGTTTGGTGTCTCATTGCATAGAAGTCGAACCAACTCCAGGCCACCAGAGCGACAATATGGGGAACCGCCGGGAGGGAGAGTGCAGAACCAGTGTATTAGACAAAACATCGAGATGCCGTACGTAAAACCCATGATTGTAGGTGTGCCTTGATGACAACTGTTGCCCACCAGAAGCTTTCCAAGGATCAAACCCCGGGAACACAGTATAAGTGATGGGAGAAGGTTGAGATGTGAGTGGCTATGCGTCCAAGAGTTTTCGGAAACAAGCATGAATCATGTTGAAGTGGACGCTCCAAATCGGTTGACGGCGTCTGAATAGAGGTACAACACGACCTGAGTGAATCGCACGCATATGGTTCCGAAGCTAGGAAACCCCTTCAGTCGTCAGATATTCAGGTCCTCACTCTGTGTCGGTACATCACGCACCTCGGCCATCACCCATGGTGCTCAAGGCTGAAACTGTGCTTCCACTTCCATGAGCACTGGTGGTCACCCGACAGAAGTGAATCAGCAAGATCTGGTTCTGAATATGAAATGATATCCAGGATTCTGAACCGAAGTGTAAGCCGCTGACTGCCTCAGCACTGATCTTGACGTGACTTTAAGGGAAACCATCGAGCCCCCAGCATCTCAGGTCGGATGGGCTATTATCATTGTAGTTGACAATTCACAGGAGAAGTAACAGTGAGCAAACCCTATTCACGGTTTGCTACAACTTTCCACATGGCTTACCACTCGTAAATTCTTGGCTAGTTGCAAACAAACGAGGATATATGCAAATATGATCGACCTTTTGCGCATGACTATATGCACATAGAACCCGTGTAAACGTTGTATGACCTGAGGTGTCTGAACCTTGTTCATCACTTAGATTTCCTTCTCCTTGCCCTTGAAAGTGGTTTTCCACTGCCAACGACGAGACATTTATCTTGTCCTTGGTCCGCGGAGTGAAATTCAAGATCAAAGCCAAATTTATTCACATATGCTTGAGATCCAAGTCAAAAAGACCCTGGATCGAGACGTGATGTAACCCGATCTATAGCTGCGGTCCAACACAGGAAATGTCAAGTTTCAATGAGGGTTGTTGGGTCAAGAGGCTGTTGTTGACATTCCCAAGAGGGAGTAAAATCTGCAGGCATTCTTAACTGGGGCGAAAGCATCGGGTGCTGAGTTTTCGGTTGGTCCAGTGTCCTGTCATCGTTGGCCTCGAATAGTCGAGAAAGACATGTGCACTGCCCCGTCCCTCGCCTGGCCTTGACAAGTTCATCGTCACTGGTTGTTCCGTCGCTGCACTAGCCAACCATAACTACGCAAAGACAATTGCCTCAATCTTGTACCATGATTCCTGTGTATCTTCGGCTTCTACCCCAGATACGACGGCGTTGGGTAATACATACATGTTTTGTCAAGCTGACAGACATGTCGAATTTGTTAAACGTCGTCACACGGCATCAGGTGTGAAACTCTGATGCTTGACGCCATGGCATGAGGTAACCAATATCCTTGAGGAGCCTCGTTTCAAAGTACTCGGCATTGTGCAGGTGGTAGTACACAGTAATGCTTGGACTGACAATTGCTTCCAGGAAGCGCCACCGTTTCAATTCTGCCGGAAACCGCGAAATGCCTCAAGGGATGAAATATTAGCGTATCGGTTGGTTGGGTTGGCTCATAAGGAACTGTGATTGTTTGCATTATCCGAATGGCGGCATTCTCTATGCTCAAGATGCAGACAGCCATGGCTTATTTTGTAGTACGGCAGCCACAATCATGCCCCTGAGCAAGCATATGGAAAAAGGCCATGATGTTTATCATATGCAAGGGACTACTTTCTTGTGTAACTCCTTTGCTGTAGCTTCGGGGTAGGCAACATGCATCTGGACTGCAGACAGAAAGTCAGTGACATAAGATTTCTTTCACTAAGCCGATCATGTCGTTTATACCGGTTGGAATTGCCGCGTTGAGATTTGAGACTCGTGCTATATTTGTGAGGATGAGCAACCTCAATGGCTAGATGTTCTGATCAAGTGGGAACCCGCTTCGGATGTCACAATCGCAGCAAAGATCTGAGTCGGTCCGCCCTTTCAAGTCTTTGCTCATGTACGACGGCATTTAAGAAGGACCCTAAGCGATTGACATCTTCATGCCGCCGTTGGCACAAATGACACTGCCTGTTGTCCACCCACTCTCCTCCGAGCAGAGCATATCAATCGTCCCGGCAATTTCGGTCGTAAATCCTGGCCGTCTATTACCCATATTCTCACGCACAGTTCGATCGAAGCGTTCAGCATCCGATCCTGCCATAGCCAAGACATCTTGTTCGCCGTCGTACTGCGCCAGTGGGGCTGCATCGACATAAGGCTGGTTGATATCCCAGAAAGTTTGCCCAACGGCTGCGTACATATCTCCCCAAGCCGGTCCAGGGTTGACAGCGTTGACAGTAGCACGAGTAGCCAGCTCACGACTCCATGTCCGTGTCATTGCCTCCACAGCTGCTTTGCTCCCGGCGTATACAGATTGTCCTTGGTATCCGATAGACGAGGATACACTTGAAACATTGACAATCCGACCTGAGCGGTTTGTGGGGAGATATGGGGCAACAGCTTGGGTTAGGAGCAGAGGAGCTAGAACATTGACGTTGTAGACACGGTGAAACTCAGCCTCTTGAATTGCCCCATGCTGAGTATCGTTCAGATGCTGGTTCGAGGATACGCCAGCATTGTTGATGAGTATGTCGATCTGGAAGGGTTTGTTTGGATTGTATGAATCGTGAAAAGAACGTGCAGCGTCAATGACCTTGGACGCAGTTTCAGACGGGTTGCCCAAGTCAGCCTGCACTGCAGAGCATTGAATGTTGTGTGAAGATGAGAGCTCGTTGCAGAGCTTCTTGGTTGGCTCTGTAGATGAATCGGAGGTGTAAACAAGGAGAAGATTGCATCCTTTAGCAGCAAGTCTCACAGCAACAGCTGCACCAATGCCTTGATTGAGTCAGTGGTGTTGAAGATGAAGAGTCTTTAGCTATATACAAACCTCGAGAGCCTCCTGTGACAATTCCAAGCTTTGAATCGTAAGGACGATGGGTCTTTGACGAAGACGCTGTTTCTGCCATGGTGAACGAAGAGATGGAAGTTGTGTATAAGAACTTATACAAAACCAGCCTCGATTATTACTCAATCACGAGATTTTGTTGAAGAAACCAGAAACGTTCTTGGAGTTTAAGCCAAATCGAGATTCAAGGATAAAGAAAACAAGCTCAATATGTTGGTTTCATCAAGGGAGGGAGGTGAAAGAGGTGGAGGGGAAGTTGAGGACCCCCACGGTAGGTACTTTAGAGCTGTATCATGATTGTGGGGCATGTGACGTCGACAACTCCGGTAGCTCATTCCTGCTAAACATCTGCCTGGGCAAGGGCAGGTGCAACTGTGTTTTCTATTAATTTCTGGTGCAAGAGTGAGTAGGAAGCTCCTTCTGTGAGAACCTAGGGCATCTCCTGCACTGATATGTCATGGCTATAGGTAGACAGAACCGTCCCGCAGAGTACTGTTAACTAAGGTATCTCGAGACCTGCGGGGTAGCTCCTCTAAGAGTATCCGTACTCCAGGATCCTAAAGCTTCGGCAGGTATGAAGTGGTCCTAGGAACTTTCCCCAAAACAGGGGTCCTAGCCAATCAGAGACTCAATATCGTGGCCCCAACAGCTCTCTGCTTAGCAGCTGAATATGACTCCACCAAGCTTTTCTTCTTCCATACAACTAACGGCCTTAGTTAGCAGATGTGATGTTCCCGTGAGACCTTCGACCGCTAGTCTGTCGTGTTGTTAACCATCTCATTTGGGTAACTCCGACTGTCTAGCAATGGAGATGTGCCAGGTCAGCTATCGGAAGAGGGGCCATGGTTTCGTGTTACTACGTGGTATCGTTGATATTCCCGGAATGTCCCCAATAAGAGAGAAGGATTTCAGTGAATGGGCTGTGGATCGTAGGGATTGTTGATACACGATGGACAGAGGGGCTCTCAAGAAGGAAGAGTTCAGGGGTGGAATTAATGGAGAGTGTTTGACCAGACACGACACGTTTGCTGGCTGTGGTATAAAAGGTCGTGATCTGAGGCTTTAACAAGCCATACTCTTCGAGCCACCTTTGAACTTTTTGTTATCTCCGATACTCTTTTGTACTTGTTTCTCTTACTCAAGTTCGCTATTCCCGTCTTCAACATGTGTGATCTTAACCCTCTTAACGGAGGCAACTTTATCCACAATAACGAGCGCGTGGTCGATGGAGGCTCCATTCTAAAGCGGTTCTCCCTCCAAGGCAAGACTGCCATCATTACCGGTGCCGCTGCTGGTATCGGCCTTTCTATCGCTGAGGCCTACGCCGAGGCTGGTGCCAACATCGCCATCTGGTACCGAACCAGCGACAAAGCTCAAATCCGAGCCTGCGAGCTATCCAAGAAGTATAATGTCACAGGTAGGATATGTATGCGCTCCTTAAATATGTGCCCCTTTAATAACATGTCACTTCACAGTCAAGGCTTATCAGGTTGACATGAGAGAGGCTGAAGCTGTTGAGCAGGCTGTCGATCAATCAGTCAAGGATCTCAATGGCCGCCTGGACATCTTTGTTGCTAATGCGGGTATTCCTTGGACCAAAGGTCCCATGATCGATGGTCCTATCGAACACTACCGTGATGTTGTCTCAACTAATCTCGACGGCACATACTACAGCGCCAAAGCCGCAGCCAAGCACTGGCGTCGTCAGAAGAACGAGGGAACTGATCTGAACGGCCAACCCTTGACAAACTACACATCTGGTAGCTTCATTGCCACTGCTTCCATGAGCGGTGGTATCGTGAATACTCCCCAACTCCAGGCTGCTTATAATGCCGCCAAGGCTGGTGTCATCCATCTCGTCAAGAGTCTGGCTGTCGAGTGGGCTCGATTTGCTCGTGCCAATGCCATCTCTCCTGGATACATCATTACTGAGATCTCCAACTTTGTGCCTCAGGAGACAAAGGATATTTGGAAGGATAAGATTCCTCTGGGGTGAGTTTATGCTCTTCCTTGGACATATTGCACAGCTAACTGGGAGATAGTCGCGAGGGCGAACCTCATGAACTTCAGGGTGCTTACCTATTTTTGGCATCAGACGCTTCCACATATGCTACCGGCGCCAACTTTGTTATCGACGGAGGTTATAGCGCTCCTTGATTACTGCTACGTCAACATGCGATCGCTGGGTATCATCAAAGCACCAGGACAGATTAACCAAGACCATTATATATTTTTATCTTTCTTGCTATTATATAGAGAGCATTAGAAAGGCTAACGGACAAAAGTCTGACGAGATATGAAGAAGAAAACAGAGAATAAACCCACAAACTCCAACCTTCTTTCTACCCATGCTCCATCGACCGTCTATGCCAGCAAGCCTGCACATCAAACCAAAACCTGACATATCCTTACTCATCATCATCCTGTAACTCGAACCCCTCACTCATATTATCCTTGCTCCAATGCTCAGGGGACTTGGGAGAATGGAACCCAGAACGACCCAACACCTCCGCCTTCATGGAGGGATCATTTCTGATACTCTCTTGAACCTTAGGGTCGAGCTCTTTTTCAACCGTAATGCCTTGATATAGTCTGAATCGAAGACTCTTATTGCGCAAGCGTCTCCCATTGTCATCTTGAGTCTTTCTGAGGATAGACTCGGCAAGTTGCCTGAGCTGCACAAAGCCGTCTGCATCCGCAACGCTCAAGAGAGTTGTGTATCCACGTTCAACGTTTCTTCGACCCCCCGACACGGTGTGTCCGTCTTTGGCCGTCAATATATTCCTCATCCCACGAAGAATACGCATCGAGGCTTCGATTTGAATATTGACGCTGGGATCCATCTTTGCAAAGTCCCCATGGCAGAACGTGACCCATCTCTCAGCGTCATCCAAGAGAATATTCGCCAATCTATCAGCACCCTCTCGAAGAGCAAGTTGAACATAGTTGCGGGTTCGGAAGAAGCAAGCCAGGTTGAGATAGTTGATCCGGTCCGTGAGGCCCAGCTGTCCTGTGCCATCGGGGTCATTTCGAACCGCGTCTATCAGAGACTGAGCCGTGCTGTAGTTGACTTTTTCAGGAGCCTTTATGCGGAATAGTTCGGTACCGGCTTGCTCGGAAAACTTGAAGAGTTCTTTGGCATTTTTCTCATGCGTTCGTATACACTCCTCTAGTTCCTTGATTTCAGTCACGGCTTCTTGTAACTGCTCCTCCAGTGTCTTGATTCGGGTATTGGCTTCCTCTGCGTTCTGCGGTTGTATCAAGTCTGCGTTCTGTGGTTGTATCAAGTTCATAATGTCACTCAGAGAGTCAGACAAAGCTATTGATTCGGTTGATTCCGAGGTATTGTCTGAGAAGTCCTGGGTCGGGATTGAGGTCCTAGGTGGTTGAGAAGTGGTTTCTGGTGCGATAGAGTCTGCGTCGAAATATTCCTCTGAAGGAGTCGGTTCCTCTTGCTGACTATTGTCCGCTGCAGGAACTCCCAGTTCTCTCCTCTTGCGTTCAATGTCCTTTTCCTGCTGTATGAGGGCATTTTGGTACTGTTCGTTCCGATCAAACTCTATAGATAGGTAGGTCAGTAAAGGTCCTTTTAACATCCCCATGCAAAGTAATATGTAACTCACCAGCTTTCAAATTATCAGAAGACTGCTTTAGTCGCCCCAACATGGCCAAATCCTGGCCAAGTTTCCCTGTTCTTGCTTCAACCTTGCTAGGTGGCCATTCTGCTTCATAGTTTCTTCTCAAATCCTCCCAGTTCTTGGCCGCTTCTTTAATGACTTGTACGGTCTGGTTGGGGAGCTTTTTACCTTCCTGTGGGGGCTGGATGACCTTGTCTTTGACAATAGTCCATGTTTTAGAGTGTCTCGACAATTGCTTATAGACACTTTGATGAAAGGTCTTATACACCTCAACCTCTCGTTCTGCATCCTCACGCTCGTTTTTCTCGGTTCTAAGGGCACGCTCAGTTTTTTCAGCGATTGATTTCATTTCTCTTACTTTCTTCTGAGCTTCAGCTAGAAGTTCAGCCCAATGTTGCTCTGCTTTTTCCTTTCCATCACCTATTGCTATGTTATTACTCGAGACGAGTAGTGAACGATCAAATTTACTTACTAGAGGATATCTTCAGATCTTTGTTCTCCTTCTCCAGACTGTCGACTTTCTCCTTGAGACTTTTGATTTCCTTGTCGTTATCGCGTAATTTCTCAAGATTCATCTTGACAGTCTGAAAGTGCTTGTCCATAAGCTTACTGAAGTCAGTAGGCTGTGGCTTCTCCTGTCTGAATTCCACGCAGCTGTATCTTCTCAGGCGCTTGGACTGCACCTGACTCGCCATCTCCTTATCCCGGTTGTCCTTTTCCTTTTGAATCCTCTCATATTGTTGGCGGAGAAAGGCGGTCTCCTTGTTGAGAACTTCAAGGTCTTTATTGGCCTTCTCGGCTGCATCAAACATCTGCTTGGACATCTCGTGCTTCAGTCGGTCCGTCATCTTGACAAGTTCATTGACATGCTCAACAGGAACCGCATCCTTCCCTTGGCACCACTCCATGAGACCAGCATGCAACCCGCTGTTCGTGACGAAATGCTCGAAGATTTCGCTGGATAGTTCGGGAGTAACGTCAACTCCCTGTTCTTTCAGGCGTTGCACCTGCTTCTCGGCTCTTTCGAGTGGAGGAGTAGTAGGTCGCAAGTGAGATCCCAAAGGATCGAGCTCTCCTGTCTTTGGGTCTATGGTGCTGTTATCGTACTTCTTCCGCACGTTATCGAATCTTTGATCGGAGATTGGGTGATTCCAAGAAAACATGAACTGGCGTTCTGGCTCATCCAGTGCAGGTTCCGAGTATCTTTCCCCCCACCACGGCTGGTTACGCTCGAGACGAGCTTGTGCGTAGTTTCGGTAAAACTCGTTCTGACCGTCGACTGTAAGTGTATCAGGGTTGGTAATGTCGGTAGAAGATTCTTGAGCTGGAACTGCTTGTCCAGTTTCCATTTTGTTGTCCTTGGTCATCGTGGAATTGGAAGTCTGGTTTCAATGGTTGATACAGATTTGTCGTAATACAGATTCCAGGAAATAGACCTAAACAACTACCGAGGATTTCAAAGCCTTTTAAGGGTTCCATGAAATTCGACCCTCTCCAGGCCCTAATCGCCTTTGTTCGGCGAAAATGTCTGTATGGCGACCATCAAGTTGAACATTCTGTTTGAACAAAGAGGTAGTACAACTAAGGTTGTGCGTTAACTATTGTGAGTTTAGATTCCTGCTTCGTGTTCAAGGATGTCGTTCATCTTTCTCTCATATCAGAGCTTCTGTGAACTTGTAATGGCTGCATGGACTCGAGAACTCGGGTCGGTTCCTTTGACTATCGTTTGAAAGCAAAGAACATGGCACAGTCACATCTGTGTGCCACACTGTCATTTAGAACTCTTATTAGACTGGAAGACGAAAATAGAATTTACTATTGAGACATTATCAGAACTCTTTGAGGCAGCACATTGTACAGCCGCACGAACCCAATCTCTTTGTCCACCTCAACAAAGGCTGCCAGACTCAAGTGTCGCTGCAATATTGCATCAGTGCGTTTATTTTAGATCGGTGCCGAACTTCACTAAATGCCCACTCAAATTCCATTGTACTCGGTTCGCCAAAGTCTCCTTGCCAAGTTGCCGATAGCTGACGGAATCGTCATTACAACCAAGGCAAGGCCTGGGATCTGCAGCAGACAATATGTCTAGAGACAACAAATGTATTAGATTCGTATATTGAATACTTATCCAGGTGAAATAAGAATTTTCACTAGGATTCTGTCTGGTACTAGTACTGGTAAAGGATATTATGGCGAATAATTAAATAAGCCGACTCCTTCACTATATATCCAGGTCAGACTGCCATACCTTATGTGCTCAAACATGACCTATTCATCTTTCTTGGTTCAAAATGCGTTCCATGTGTTCCATGCCGGTGTCTTTGACACTATATCCTCGGAGCTCTCTCCAGGATTCGCCCTATTTTCCACATGTATCGAGAACTCAGTCGTCAACTTGATACCCCTCTCATAATCCAACATGACAATTCCATCCGCCGAACCAGCATCTGATGCCATCCTCTTCGTCCTAGGCCCAGGTGGATATCCGTGAATCGAAGTATAAGGGTTCGAAGTTATGAAATCCCTGTCCCAAGCATCGTTGAGGGGGTCATGGGCACTACTTCGCGATAACTTTCTCATGTTATACTGCTCGTAGAACCGATTGTTGGTCGATTCGAAAAATGGTTGAAAAGCCGGTAAGCAGCTGCACCAGAGCCCAATATGGATCTCCATAGGGAACCAGGGGCCTACACGAAGCATCTTGTAGGTTCTGTAGTAAGACGTCAGTAATCAGTTAAAGGTTTGGTGTGTGGTGATGAAACTGACACATCAATGCTCATGTTGGTTATGATCAGAAGTATGAGTCTAACGATGGTCGAAACAACAGCGATCAATGCGAGAATAAAAATGAATGTCATCCCGATGACTTTGGCGCGTGTCCTGGTAGTCGTGGTCGAAACATATATGCAGAGACCAAATATCACAACATTGAGTATTGTTGCAAGTATTGCATGGGCCCATCTCATACGAATTAGGCTGTATGACGAGACACACTCTCTGTTTGGCTTTGCGGCTTTGAAGACATCACTGCAACTCAGTTAGCAGGTGTTCATTTGACAGAGAAGAGATCAACGTACGATATCGGGCTGCAAGACAAGAGAACGAACAAGAATGAAGTTACGGCGGTTACGATAGTTGCCATGAAAGTTCCATAGACAAATGTCATGAAAGACTCTGTTGGTTGATTTGTGTCAGTAACTAACAGTGACAAAGGGGTGGCTCTCATACTGCCTCTATAAATGCGAGGAAGATAAGCCAGAATAGAGAGTCTGACAAAACCACCCGCTGTCATGAAGAGTAACTTATCGAGAGGAATTAACTATAGCAGTGAAGAGTTAGTAGAGTATAATAAGAAGCTTGTGTACTTTGTTTGGTACATACTGACAGTAGTTGAAACAAAGTCTCTTTGGGCACGTCTTTTATGTGATATCCAACGCCTTTCGTCACAAGAATTATTTCGATAGAAGAAAAGGTCACAACAAAACCCTAATGGTAGGTTAGGTTAGCTTAATCTAATCATGATAATGGTATAAGTCAAAGTTCAGTAAGTTACTCACCCAAGCAAAAACAGACAACAAATCATCCCACCCAAGACTCTTAATCATGATACCACGCACATATAACCTAACAGTCATCAAGGCACTGGTGACGACAATAAACGCAACGTTAAGGTAGAAGATAGATTGACCATTGCTTTGTGTGGGGTCAAAATTGTCCCTCGCCAGGACCACCATTCTCTCTCTCTCTACCCAGTGGAATCCGTCGCCGTCGTCGTTATGGTGATGGTAGTCGTAATAGATATAGCCCTCGACTTCTCGTCCTCGTCGTCGTACACGGAAGGACGGCCTCTGCCGAGCTTACGGTTGATGATCTCCGATATCCGTGCAAATGAGCAAGACATTGGTGATGGATGTGAAGCGTTACTCAGTTTCTGACATAAGTATTTGAGCATAAAAGTAAGTGCACGAAAGCTCAGAGGTAGAGTGAGCTGGGGGGACTGCTCCGTACTTTAGAGGAGACGACAAGCCATGGCGTGGGCTTCGAGACAGATCTGGGCATTCTTGCGTGGTAGGGCAGACGTCTTAAAGCCACTTTGTCGTACATCGTGGGCAGACACGTTGGTGGGAGACTCTTGACCGGGCATGGCTAAGCGTCGATGATCTTGGTCATCTTTCTGGCAGTTCTGGCGCGTTGATCATGATAGGGCTTGAACAAAACAAAGACTTGTGTTCAGGTTACACAAGTGTCCTCTCTAGTAAGATATTTTCTGAGACTCGGATCTACAACAACATTCTCGAGACCAACCTTGACTGAAAACATAGTTGAGAAGGGATGTGCTTAGAGAGAAACTTAGTCGAATGAATGATCAAGCAACGTGATCTTGAGACACTACCAGTCTCTCGGAGTCTGAATCTTCTTTTCTCTTGCACAATTTGTCATCCTTCAATCTCGTGCTAAGTTCATACACAGCAAACGTCTATCGTTTCCACCCTCAACCCAACCCAATATACTGCCCACCCAACACAAAAGCGAGCACGAAGCCAGAAACCTCCGACAACGTCAGATCCGATCCGCTCTATCCGACTGCACTCTTTCTTCTCCCGTTCCTGGCGAGGCGCTAACCTTGGCTAAAGAATGCACTTGTACCTGGCATGTGTCTTGAGTCACAGCCCTGCATTCCAGCCAACAACAACACCATTGGATAAATCATCTTAGCATTATGACTTTAAGGTTTAACAATAACATTCTTCTGGCCGATCTGCACTGCCTCGTGGTATTCGAGTTGGTGGCGGGATCCATTCACATCCACGTTGCGAGGTCAACAAGCGTCGATTTCCGCGGCTATCGTCTATCTCTGGGACAGCGGAATAAAATAATTATTTGTCATCTGTCTTCTGCGCCCGCTATAAGCCCTCCAAGCCTATTTACACAATTCATTGATCAGAACATGTCAGATCAGGTCATAAATGGTCTGGAAGAGTATCAATATCAAAGTCAAACACCACAATCGTGGAATCGCAACTCGGCCGCAGAGGCAGGACTGAAGTTCTGGCAAATAAACCAAGTCATCTGCTTTCAGAACACTCTTTCACGGCATCATACCCTTGCTGTGTAACGTTCTTAAGGGTTATTGAAACTCTGCTTAAGGGTCTAGGTCATGCGTAAGCCTTACTGTGTCTTAGAGCCCGTAACACCCAGCAGCACTCTGTTCAGCTTTATGTTGCACACGAATGTCTCAGTTGGTGCGCTCATATGAATCTAGCTGCGAGGCAGATGCATATGTAGACGCACTGTACATATATATAATTCAAAAGCTGCCACCCAAACCAAGACCATTGAAATCCAACTCTATAACCATACAAATCTCTCAATCACAGGCTCATAATGCTCAACATTATGGGCACATGATATATAAAATTTCTCGGACTGTCCAGCCCTATCATCATGAGTACATAGCCAACCCTTGAAATCACAGTGAAGAAGGTAATCAATAACGCCTCCTGCAACCGCACACAATTCTCCAAGATAACCAGATAAGGTATCAGGCTCCATGCCTGTCCTTGAATCCTCCCGCCTGCCTCCTTACCACAGCGCCTCATCGTCAGGAACCATATCCTTTGGTGCTTTGCTCCTCCGTTCTGCCCGGACACTATTTCGCGTAGCTCTGACAGCCGCGAGATCCAACGGTGTAGGGGGACCCTTCCGAGGTGCATTGGGGTCCCGGGGGCTCGGGGGCTTTGGCACCGGCTTGGGATGCGCTGGAAGACCTATGGAGCCCCGTGGCAGCTCTGTTGGTCCAGCTGAGTTTCGGTAGTTTGGCGAGGTTGGAGAGAGTTGCTTGCGGATGTCGGGATCGTATAAATGGTGGACAGGATGGCCACTAGGGGTAGGGGACTGCACAGTGGTCGGTTGACTCTGTCGTTTGATCCCGCGTGGCGATGTTGGGGCCCAGGCTTCAGAAAACGCATTTCCTGGATGGACAAGTGTCAGAAGGGCAGCGGCCAAGAAGGGCAGAAGTCCTCCAACGACCATAAAAGCCGCCTGGTTCTGAAAGACGTTCCCTGAAACGCCATCATCTGCGAATTCGACGAGTCGGTAGAAGGAATAGACAATCAGGAGAGCAGATGCCATCTCCATTGCTGGGGTTCCAATAAGTCAGAGAGGACAACGACGCGGCAACATCAACTTACCCATAAGGAACTTTTTGAACTGAGAAGACGAGTAAACCTGCGAGTGCCTGGCATCTAGGGTTCCTCGGCGGGTGCTCAAGCTGAGGGTGAACCAAAAGTGCAGCCCAGTGCATGCCATCAATGATAAGGCTTGTATGGCTAAGCCGGCGGCTGTAATTGCTGCTCCCTGCTTTCGCTGCTCGGGTCAGTACATGATAGACATTTGCTTCTATTGTATGGATAACATACGCTGACTCCACTGGACTCATAGGCTGTGAAGATGATGCCAACAAGCTCCAATACCATCGTGACTGCACCGAGTCCCCAAAAGATCAGACCAGCCACAAGTGGTCTGAAAGGGCAAATTGGTTCTCCATAGATACCAAGGATATGAGGAAGAACAACGAAGATGGCGATACTGATGAAAGACGGTCCTAAGACTGTTCCAAATAGGAAGAGAAAGAAATATCCCTGACTATCCCGCTCTGAATGTAGCAGAATACGACCGACAAATCCAATAACTTCCAAAAAGAGTCCAAGTGTAAGGGTGAAAGAGAAGAGGTAGGTCTTGGATCGAACACCAAAGTAGATTGCGACGAGAGCAAGTAGAGCAAAAACAGTAAGTAATACAGCATTGCCGCCTACGCTCGGGCTGTAGGAGTAGAAGCCATCAGAGGCCGGACAGGTCGATCCACAATCGCCTGCCATTGTCGGGAGTCAACCAACAAATGTTGGCAGATTAGCATGACAGGCTGACAACCAAGACAAAAGCAGAGAAGGATTCGGGGAATAAGCGGGATGGTTTGGCCCCCTACATATAGTCAAAGAGACAGATCAAACTCTGCCATCTGCCATCCGCCTGCCTGGTCTGGGCGGAGCCCTGCATGTGAGGCTCTGTACCCATGGGGCGCTGTAGAGGGATCATTGTTGGGAGGGTCATGATGCAGTGTAACAGTAGGGACAAGGTAGACAAGGTCTCAATGGGTGAGACGGGTATTCAGCTTTTACGAAATCACTTTGGGTGGTCCAATGGCAGAGACGAACAACAGCCATAAGCTTGAATCATAACCAATATATAAGCCAGTGGCAAGACCAATCAGGTCTGGTTATGGTCAGCGTTCGAGAGCACAAACTTGCATGGTACCCAATATGTGCAAACTGAGGAGAATGCGGCTGTCCTAGGGCAGAATGATATGTTCCGTAGAGTGGTTTGGTGGATGGGTTGACATGACTAGGACATCTGCAGAAAACGGACTTTGCAGCTCAAGACATGACTAGGACGGGAAAAGCGTACCTTATCCGGAGTCCGACAAGGTTGAATGCCTGGGATCATGGCAATCTCTGCCCGCAAGAGGCCATCTCTTCTTGTTGGATTGCTAAGATGGAGGCTAAGCCTGCCAATCATCAAGGATGAAGGCGGGGAAACGGCGGCAGCCCGCGCGGCACAGACGCAACGGGCGGGCGGTACCAGGCCTCGAAAGCGGCCAGGCTTTGTCGTGGTTGGTTAACGAGCGCGAAATGGGACCTACAGGGTCTTGGGCGGCAAGCTCTGCTAACGCGAGTGGTGATCGGGAGTTGCCATATCATGTGCAAGCATCCCGAGATATGTGACTCGGGGTTGGTTGGATGGATGGATCATGGCATGTTCGAAGGGGCGCGGAGCAGTTCCGGAATACAGGGCTCGTGAATTGGCATTCGAAGCGATGTGTGAATCAATGCCGATCCACGTCAACCTCGGAAGAATTTGAAAGACAAAGTGCAGAAAGACCCTGACTATGCAGTTGGTTCGAGATGCAGTACACCTCGTGCCAAATTGTGGGCGTTGAAACGCCTCGGGAGACGGTCTTGGACTCATTGCCGACGGGCATGGTGCGAGTTGCGTGCGGCTGTATCCACCTAGAAGGCTGATATGTGATGGATTTGTCAAATAACTCTGTTGGTTGATATCTCGTCGACGGCCATGGTGGAGATTGGGAGAGGCTCCGAGGCTGAATCAAGCAGGTGAATGTTAAGAAAAGTTGCCATCACCAACACTCTTTGTGCATCGTATCTGTATTAGGTTGTCAAGCAGCACTTCGAACTTGGATGTTTTGTCTGCCCTGTACAGGTCTTGGATTCCTGGCACCTCTAGGGAATTGATCCTCCGATCATCTCCACCAAACAACTTATAACTTCTCGCGGCACAGCGAGAGGTGTGGTCGCGTGAAAGCTTGCGTTCCATGACGACAAATACCCCTGTTTGTGTCTGAGGAACTTTTGGTAGATTGCCCTTGATGAATTGGGATTGAAGGGCCACAATCAATCTCAAGTTTCCAGATTTGTATATGTGAGAAAGAGCCCGGGTCGGAAACACGGCGCTAAAAAGACCCGATGTTAACAGCCACATCCGTTACACGTTATGCGCCACAAACCTCCTCTCCTCCCCTCATTACAGTACCTAACCTTATGTCAGGTGCGGTGAGGCCTGGTTATCGCGGGGCTTGGCTCGGGCTGAGTAGCGTTGGTGACGTACAACCAACATAACTCTCCCGCGCATCCGTCTCTAAAAGTCGGGCCTTGAAATATCTTCAAGTGTTTTCTATACAGACAATGCAAAACTGACAGCTCTTTGGAGCTTTTCTTTTCGAAAGGATACGCCAACTTGTGAATCACTGCTTTAAACAAAGAGTCTCCACTGTGATCTCGCGAGAAGTCATACATATTTGTTGCGCTCAACTCCACACCAGCCATCAATCATCACGATACTATTGGGCTACTACATCAGTCTCAGATCAAGCACTCGCATCGCACGCAGATCCTTATTCTTTTTTGCTTATTTTTGCTTCTCGCCCATCATGTCTATTCGAATAGCGCTGGACAACCAGCCCGAGTTCTATACCAACCTCGACTTGGTTCAGGGTCGAATCATCCTTGGCATCAACCGCGCTGAGCAGATTGGCAGCATTGTTGTCAAACTTGAAGGAGAGTCCGGAACAGCTTTGCAGGCCCCAAATGCGTTCGATCCACAGTCTATGCCCAGGCTTCAAACTGGACCTCAACGACCTCCTGGCAGCATGGCAACCGAGAACCACAAGATCCTGTACAAACTACAACAGGTCTTCCCGGATGACTATTATGCAAGCTCTTCTAATCCTTATGGTGCATATCCTTTGCAAGCAGGCGAGCATGAGTTCCCCTTCAAATTCAAGCTTCCCATCAACAATGCCTGCAGCGACCCCATGGCCATGTCCAAGATCGGTGGGATGGCCAACGTTGGTGGTTTTGGGGGCGGAGGAATGTTTGGTATTGGTGGTGTTAGAGTCATGGACGGTAGCAAGCAACTTTATCTTCGCCATGTTACCCGCACACTACCTCCTTCGTTGACAGGGTATCCCATGGAGGCAGAGATCCGTTACTACATCAAGGTCACGATTCAAAGGCCAGGACTGCTCAAAGAGAATTGGCGATACCAGATAGGACTCAAGTTTTTGCCCATTGAGCCGCCTCGGCCCAAGCCGACAACTCAGGAGGCCTTCGCCCGTCGCCCCTTTACATTTCGAGCAATCACGCCCCAAACGGAGAAGAAGCGGTCTTCTCTCTTCAACTTTGGAAACGGCACAGATTCAAAATCTGCCTCTACTCCAGAATCATCTGCAGAAGTTGCCTCAGCCCCTGCTATCGAGATATCCGCACGCCTACCTCATCCCAGCGTCTTGACTTGTAACAAGCCTGTTCCGCTACGACTTATCGCCAAGAAGCTCAACAACAACCCCGATCAGGTTTACCTGGTATCATTTCAGATGGAGCTTATCGGTCGTACTGAAGTTCGTGCCCTTGATCTTCACAACCAAAAGATCAACCGATGGGTTGTCGTTTCCAACCCCAATATCAACATTCCATTGACTACAGGACCTGACGATGAGGTTGGAAAAGAGTTGGTGGTTCCAGACCTCGTGTGGAAAAATTTACCTCTTCCCAACACCGTTGCTCCGTCGTTCGTCACATGTAACCTCTCCAGGAGATATGAGCTTGAATTAAAGCTTGGTTTGGCTTGGGGAAAACCAAAAAAGGGACTCGCTAAGAGCCCAACGGTCATCATTCTACCATTACACTTTGCGCAAGTGGAGGTTTACTCTGGAATTACACCGCCCGCTGAGCTTGTTGAAGCCTCAAAATCAACGCGGCCTGGACGCGCAACCTTCACAAATAACGTTCCTCCTCGTCTACCGCCCAGGCAAAACTCTGTTCCCACCGCCCCGGTATCACCTCAACAGCAACGACCTCCCCAAACTTTTAACCAAGCCCCTCCACAGCCGGCTCACGATCCTCTCTACCCACCACAATTGGCACCGGGCGAAGAAGCGCCTCCATATGACGATGCTCCTCCCAGTTATGATGAGGCCATGGCGGAGAACTTGGCTGGCCCCTTTGACGGCATGCAGCCCCGGCCAGCATACAGCGGCGTCACAAACGAAAACGGGCCCAGTCAGCTACACCCTGACAAGAGATGAAGTGCTGCAAAGTATGACCTTTACTAGATAAGATGTTTAAACTGCAGATGATAATGACGATGCGGGTGTTATGGGTATTCATGGAAGCGAGAAGGGACGCAAGGTTGCGGTTAGATACGCGCTCGATCATACCCACTCGTGCGCTTAATTCTCCACTTGATCGGGGGATCTTCAAAATCGGACCTCGCTTAGGAGTTGATGCTATGGGTTTTGTGAAAGGAGTTGCTAGCAGAGAGTTGGCACATGTTCATCCTAGACCCAGGCTTGGATGTGACTCTAGTACTATCAGCATAGTCCGAGTTTGACTCGGCTTCAAAATTGTTCGTAATAGACTTGTATACCCAGTATGTTCCAAAACAGTTAAAGATTATTCGTGTTCTGTTCTTTATCTAGGTACCACGAAGTGGTCGATGGAACTCTGGTTCTAGAACAGCTTCAAGTCCAGCACAGGCACAATAAACCGTAGAGATACTGTCCAAGATAAGACTAATTTTGATAAAAAAAATCATTCTTTCTAAAATGGAGTGTTCATTTCAGCAGTTTTCTCATGCGAAACCTTTTCGAAGCAGCGCAGTCACTCAGAGTCGTGTAAGTTGCATAGGTAGTCGTCTCGGTCACATATAGTAAGGTAAGAAAATATACTCTATTAACATTTTGAACACTGACTTCACCCTAATAAAACTTTTGTTTGAGATTTTATTATAAGAATTAAAGCGCGTTGTGCTGGTGATACTCCCTTCTTTCATGTGACGATCCCCCCAAACCACCAAAGAGTTTCAATTCGCACCGTGACGTCACCATGCTAGATTTCTAATCTTCCGCGCTACAACATTTTGCAAATATACCCAACCACAACACATCAATCGCGTTTTGCGCCCATGCTACTCAGTAATTCATGAGCACATCGATATTATGGCGCAAAGCGCCTTCTTATAACCTCTCTCGACAAGTACACGGCGTTCAATGGCACCCAGTTTCACGCCGGAACTTCACTCGTAGTAGTTACCAGGGTCGTGAACATGACCCGAGGATAAAAGCACTGGGAAGGGAAATATCTGACGATTATGCGATAATACGAGAGAAATATGGTGAGATATAGCCACCGCTAGAATTCACATGTTGCTAAGATTCTTTTGCGATAGAAACTCCTAAATACCCCATCGTCCTCGCCCACGGCCTCTTTGGCTTCGCTGAACTACGTCTATCTCCCTACTTCCCAGCCGTCGAGTACTGGCACGGCATTCGCGATGCCCTCACCGAACAAGGAGCTACTGTTCTGACACCAACTGTGCCTCCATCGTCCTCTATTGCCGATCGCGCAGCAGCCCTCCGATCCGGTCTCGAAGCCCAAGCTCCCATGCCTGAAGCAGTCACTATTGTGGCTCACAGCATGGGTGGTCTCGATGCTCGATACATGCTCTCCCACCTCGCACCTCTACCCGTGCGCATTGCGGCTCTTGTTACTATTGCGACGCCACACCGCGGAAGCGCATATGCAGACTACCTCCTCGACGAAGAGGTCTCACCAGTGCACCAGTACCTACCCCGGCTATATCAGACATTTGAAAAAGCTGGCCTCGGTACAGCGGCGTTTTCGCAATTAACAAGACGGTACATGGCCGAAGAGTTCAACCCGAGCACGCCGGACCAGCCGGGCGTGCGATACTTTTCCTACGGAGCGGCAGTGGAGCGGCCGGCTCTGCTGAGCCCGTTTCGGCACCCGCACGCCGTTATGACAAAGGCCGAGGGACCTAACGATGGACTTGTCAGTGTGGAGAGTAGTCACTGGGGTACATACAAAGGCACACTGCTTGGAGTGAGCCACTTGGATCTCATCAACTGGTCCAATCGCGTAGGTTGGACGGTGCGGGAGTGGATGGGGATAAAGAAGAATTTTAACGCCATTGCCTTCTACCTCGGTATAGCAGATATGTTGGCCAAGGAAGGTTACTGATATCCAAATACCCAACTTATGATATTTATGAGTTATATACTGTCCGCCTATTTAGACTATTAGATAGATGGTTTATGAGAGAATCAAGTGTAAGATATAATAACTGAATTGACTGGCTGCCTATGCAAGTTGTCTCAGGTTTATAATTTGTGCTTCAAAATTCACGTACGTAGATCAAGCAGACTAAATACGACCATTGTTCATTGCTTCAAACGAGTAGGTATCAGTAGCATTAGAATATAGAATACAGCCGCCTGACTGCGTACACTCGACGACAACCCGTCCTCCAGCACATTTGTCCCACGAGATTCGGTGGTATCTAGGTATGTACAAAAGATTGCAAGCCAGCTCGACTGGCCTTGGGAGACTCGATTTGCTGTTGGCAAGCGAGGAATTGGTGAGGGACGTAACGGTAATAATTGACCGGAATACGGGTCACAGTCGGTCACCCGATGTGTCGCAGAAGGCACCTTGCCTTGTCGTAACACCACATCTACCTGAGGCGAATAGTCCAAAGACGCTCATGACTATGCCTCAGGTCACGCTCCACTCCCCCTAACGTCGGCCTCATCCGCATTAATCAATCAGCTTAGACGGTAGAGGCCTTGCTAGCCTTGCGAGCAGCAATCTTCCTGTAGCAGAAGAGGCTGACAAGACCGATGCCGACTAATAATGATGTTAGCATGCGTCGTCAAATGGCTTGGGTGAGAGGATCAACATACCAAGACCGACAATGCAGAAGACGACAATAACACCGGGCTCCCTGGCAGCAAAGTTCTTGCGCTTGACGAGCTGGTGGACGACCTCGTCGCGGGTCATGAGAGACTTGATGGCGGCCATTGTGTCGGGAGTGGAGAGATTGCTAGGGATGATATGTTAGCCGACGAGTCAGTCCCATTGATTCCACACTCTGTCATAAACAGCCTGACTATGCAGCATTCTCGCCCGCCCGCCCATTGAGCGATAATGTCGCACCAATTCCATGATCATAACTGCGTTGTTCGTTCAATTACTCTGTTTTTAGAGCAAAATGAGGTTCAATTATCCAGGACGCTTTCCATTGGATTTCTTGGCAAAGGTCGTTGCCGGCACTTGTGCTAGCTAGGATCGCGACGGCGTGCATGACGCCAGAATGGAGACGGCGATCATTGAGGAATTGGCTTGACAGTCGAGACGTAGAATGGGCTCCAAGACGGGCGAGATGAGCGAAGTAGGAGCAGCGTAACCGTAAGAAGATGGCCTACCTTTGCGATATTGGAGGGTGATGAAGAAGCAGCAATTGAATCTGGTCGCAAAGGCGGGCTCTGCGATGGTTTTGTTGATCAGCTATCCGACACCAAAAGTCACCCAAGAGCTGTAAAAAGTGGAGAAAACAGCGTCACGACAGAGACAGGATCCAGTACGTAAATTGGGTCCAATCCTGGGCAACAAGACCAGCTTAGAGAGGTCAAGGCGAGAGAGGCAGGGTCTCTTTCAGTGGTTGCTTGGGTCCACGATGTTAGTGTGTACAGGGGGTGGGAGAGGACTCTGAGGGTGGTGCCAGGCCAGGTCTATCCAATCCTTTTGTGCACTGTATATACAGTACAACCATGGAAGTTCAAGGGCAAGTAATAACAGACCCGAGTGCCCCGGATGAGGTGGATTTGATCATGTTCGATGTTACGAAGTGGGACGGACTCACCAGAAGAAAACAAAAACAGTGCAGTTGTCACTGACAAGGGTCTTGGTTGATCAATTGGAATTTGCTGTTATGGTTGTGTCTGAGAAGTCAAGTGAAGGGAGTTCTTAAGGTGAAGGCAGAAGTGGTTGTATGCAGGATGATGTCGAGAGGCGAGAGATAAGAGAAGAAGTAGAAAAGAACGTTCAGTACCTAAGTTAGGTAGTTGCCTTGTTAGATCATACACAGTCTCTGAGGGAAGCTTCGCTGGAAGGCATGACGAGTGATGGAAGGCAATGGACGTAGGTACCTAACATACCTGGATCAGCAACTTTTCATCTCACAACGAGGGATATTCCAGTCCTTCTTCTCTTTATCTCTCCTACAGCTACGAGATTAATAACTGACTGTATTCACAATAATCGCTCACTCAATTGATTTTATCTGGATGCAACAGAGTCATACTTCAACCCGAGGTAGCTTCAATGTCACCAAATTACAAAATTACAAAACTCATACCACTCAATTCTTGGTTAATTCCGCCCTCCACGAACGGGCCGCTTGTACAGAAGCGCTAGTCCCGGTGCAAGGTACCAGCGGAGATACGCGGGATTCTGTACTGTACTGTACATATAATGCTCAGCAATAGGTACTGCAAAACACCGAGAAGAGAACTCGCTCGTCTTGACCAATGCGCAACTCGGAACACGGCAACTCAAGAAACGGCGGTGCGGTGAGATTGTCAGTTAGCCATGTGGGGGGAGATTTCCAAAGCTCTAGTTATGCCACTTACATCCATCCATCCATGGGTTCCACGGCCCATGACGGATGGGAAGCCAAAATGGTGCAGCAAGCAAGGCTCGCAGGCTCGTTGAGGTACAGAGCATCACAGTTTATACAGTACACAGTTAGTGTTGCTTTTACAACTCTGAACTGCGCGAATTTCACAAGGCGTCCATTGAAGGAAGCCTCTCAGATCCGTCCCGGCTGCAACGGAGATGATGTCGCCTCCATCCATCTCTGGTATGACGATGGACATGATGCACGAGAGATTGCGTAAAGACCCTGGAATCATGACCTACCGTTCCTGAGCAGTCCCCGTAAAGGGTCCGGTCTCCCTTGTGTTTTGTTATTTTCTTCTCAATCTCTGTTTAATTGCATTCGTGATGGTCACCTTTGGATCAACATTTGTGTCTCGGCAGCTATGAGGCGACCAATCACACAGCCGCGCAAAAGCTTAGCGTGTGACGGTTGTCTTGATGTTATTGCATGGAGTATCACCAAACTTCAAAGGGTTCCTGAAAGGTGCCAGGCTCTTGTTTCTCATGATCACAGTTGCAGACACTTGAATTCAAGAGGATGGCCCCCGGTATCAAATTCCAAGCGGGTGGCGACCTCGAGGAAACCACCGCTGCAAGTTTCTTTCACTTTCACTTTTCGCTTTTCGCTTTTCGCTTTTATAGGTTCCGTCCGAAGAGGAAATCGTTCAAAACAGATCTCCACATCTTTTCTCCGATCTCTACAGTACCTTGAGACACTGTGCAAGCTAACGGCTTCCCTCGACCTGGCATACAAGGATCCAGCAGCCGAGTCGGAAATCAAGCCTTATCGACCCAGTTTCAATGCCTGGGAAACACCCTTTGTTTCCGGCGCTATCCACGGACTCTTGACTGACAAGTCTCGGACAAGACCTTGCGAGAGGAGGATTTGTCAACATCAGGGGCCGGATCAACGTCTGTCTTCGTATCAAACAAAAGAATCATCTTGTTAGCACAACTCTATGTACATACAACACCGCCATGGGTTTACATACGACTACATGTACATACATGACATGGATCTACTAGCATGAGAGCACCCCACTGAGCTGCCGGCTTTGCACGGGGAGTGGAGAGTAGAGATCACGGCTGACCACTGAAAGTATATGCATTGGTACATCTGCAAGCCTCGAAATCCTCTCCCATGGACATCAGCTTGCGAGAAAATGAATCAAGAGTCCAGGCCCGAGGTTCTCTCACTGCAAATCCCGCCTGGAAGTCCCGGAAGACGAGGGATAAAACGGCCCTGCTTGCAAGGTTTCTCGTGGACCCTAGTTGCCGACTTGTCGCCGGGACACTTCGCTATCGTCGGGAGTTAATCCCAGCGCGACAACCGCCTTCTAAATGAGGTCATAGGCAATCAGTGCAGTTGAAGAAAAGCCTCGTTACAAGATATCATGCTTATCTACGCTTGTCCAGAGTGTATGGTCCGTACACGGCAACGATCGTACCTCGTTCGAACCGAAAATCTTTACCAGCCTCCAACGTTTTTTTGTCTTTTTATACAAAGCAACACATGGCTAGGCATCCAGCCCATTAAGCCTTGTTATATTCATGGATCCAACAGGGTCCATCCACAGCGGCCGGAGCCGAACTTGGCAATCGGGTCAAGGAAAGGCACGGTTTTGCTTGGAGAAACGGAGCAATGAAGGCATATTCAACTAAAGTAGGACATTTTATCTGATAGGAATGTCAAGAAATACTAACAAAATATACGATGACAAGTTGACCGCGGAAGTATGGGGTGCGTGATTAGTGGTAGGTATGCATAACTCGTCCCCAATGAATCTCATGATAAGACTTCAAACAGGGACCATCAAATAATGGTCTGATGTATCATTCTGGAAGCGGTCTGCTTCTCGGTGGAGGATCGACACTTGCTTTGGTTTTTATAGAAGCATCGAGAAGTAATTCTTCTCGAGTTAGTGAATCGTGGTAACCATATATCACCCACCCTAAATTTTTGCTCATTGTTTTCTCGAAAGCTGCAGTGGAGTAGATGATGATCACCCGCCTAGGCTGACATTGACTCTCTTTTTGAGGTGGTTGCACCCGCCGCTACCTAGCTTTGGATTATTACTATCCTTGGCCATCTTGAAATTCGGGAAATTTTTATTTATATATGATATTTCTACATATATTATCTACTTCCTGCACAGCTTTGTCGATTTGCAACTGTTTGATGCATGTAGTGTTCTACATGATCACATTTCATTGCAGTGCCAAAGGAGTAAGTCTCTGGACACATGCATGGCTTTTCACTAGGCTATTGGGCTCTCCTAAGAGTTGATAATTGTGTTTGGTTTCAGCTTGGCACTTGGTAGTAGCAACGTCGAGTTCCCCAACTTCACATTTGAAGGGTATAAAAGTATAGGGTATTCGTGTACTTGGATTTGAGGCCACCCCGAATCATTCTTATGGGCCCATGGGCAGGTGAGACAAAACTAACAGCTGACCATATGGATCTCAGGAGATACAATATTTTGATCACTTGGCCTTGTCCCACACGTGGGTTTCTGACACATTAGATAAGGCCATGAAAGGAGAGGCTGTGAATTCGACAATCAATATTGAGCATTTAAGACTCATCGTTGCGCCATTTTCCTTTGCTTGACTATTTCGACCTTCTACTTCAGTGATCGATGACTTCATTTTGCACTTCCTAATCTCTAGCGACTCAAATGCGCCTTCTCAACCAAGATCGTTCCATGTATTAGGCATTTCTCATCATCCTTTTACTGTGTCTTTCTATTTCTGTTCACACCCAACGCCACGCGCGTAAGACGAGACCTTGGAATACAACCCCGGTCTATCTAACCATCAGTTTGCGATCAAATAGATAGTCGAGCGCCAAGCCAAAAACCAGCATATCGGTTAGAAGCGCATATTGACATAGAGAACTACATCGTCCAAGTGCCAGAAACCAAGACTCACATTAAGCGCGCAAGAAAGAAATGGCGCCATCATGGGCGAATGACTTACGTCGTCTAAACCGAAACAACTTCACAACTCTACGGACAGCGCCATGGGCTGAAATCTCTGGAGCTTTGGGTGATCTTGGCACTTTACTGCCTCTCATGATCGCCCTCGCTGCACAAGGATCCATCGATTTAGGAAGTACGCTTGTGTTTACGGGTGTGTTCAATATCCTCACAGGCGCATACTATGGGATTCCTTTGCCTGTTCAGCCCATGAAAGTGAGTGTTCCAAACATCGGCATCTTTTCACAGTGAAGCTAACGTGACGTGCTATTATCTAGGCTATTGCCTCAGCAGCTATCCAGAATGGCTCTTCCATGGGTGTCGTCACGGCTGCTGGCCAGTGGGTTGGTGCTGCTGTACTCATCATGAGTGTCACAGGCCTCCTGAAATGGGTTGTTCGGGTCGTGCCACTCCCAGTGGTAAAGGGAATTCAGTTGGGGGCAGGTCTCTCGTTGATTCTCGGTGCAGGCTCATCACTGCTTCAGCCTCTTCACTGGGTCCAGCCAGCTCTTGACAACCGTGTGTGGGCCTTGATCGCATTCCTGGTCCTAATCGGCACCCAAAAGCTACCTCGTTTTCCCTATGCTTTACTGTTCTTCGTACTCGCCCTCCTTCTAGCATCTATCCAGGTGGTTATCTCTCACGAAAGCCTTCCGTGGTTTTATGCTTGGCATCCTCGTTTTATCATGCCGCACTGGATTGGAAAGGGTGATTTGCCTGCCCTGTGGATGGCTATCGGACAACTTCCCCTGACCACACTCAACTCTATCATCGCCGTCAGCGCCTTGTCTCAGGATCTTCTACCCGAGCTTCCTACTCCCTCGGTGACATCTATCGGTATCAGCGTCAGCCTGATGAATTTGACCAGCACCTGGTTCGGAGGCATGCCTGTCTGCCATGGCGCTGGAGGCTTGGCCGCCCAATATCGCTTTGGAGCTCGCAGTGGTTCCAGTATTATGTTATTGGGAACCTTCAAGTTGGTGTTGGGGCTTCTCTTTGGCCAGACCCTCGTGGATCTCTTGAAGCATTACCCCAAAGGTCTCCTTGGTATCATGGTCATAGCAGCTGGCCTCGAGCTCGCCAAGGTTGGCAACAGTCTCAACCAGGGAGCTTCCGACCTGTGGCACACGGCTGCAGGACAGGTAACGCGCCAACAGCGTGGACTTTCGGATGATGAACGTCTCGAGAGATGGACTGTGATGCTCATGACGACTGCTGGAATTCTGGCCTTCAGAAACGATGCTGTGGGGTTCTTTGCAGGCATGCTATGTCATGGAGCGTACCGTTTGTCGGATCGGTTGACGAAACGATACTCGCACCGGGTGTTTTCAACTGAACGTCAGTCTCTTCTTCACTGAGCGTTAAGCGCTTGCCCGGCGTTCAGGGAATGCTTTACGGATTCTCGCATTGTATACGGCGTTCTTGATCCCACTGTGCCTCAAGTTTCGGAGGTATAGGTTATCCTTATCTAGTGGCGATCTCATATTTGATAAATGGAAAGATTGCATCGCAGGAAGTTATTGAAAGCATATCGAACACTCTGAGAGTTTGTTCCGCGGCGTTGGGTTTTCTGCTGTCTGCGCCGGCTATACAGGTTAATCAATGCCTATTGTTATTATATGCTGGGCTATAAAAACTCGGGCTTGTTAATTCTGAACGTGAATGCTGTCATGACCGTCTATCTATGCGTACCCAGGTAGGTCGTGCATAGATGATGAATCACAAGGCTGTAGATACGGTCAGGGTTGGCCAATTCATTCGTTTAGGCTCAAGTGAGTAAGGTATAATCTGATGCTGAGGGATATAACTGGTTGTCTGGAGACGACCTCATTGAATTTTGAATTTCTTGGGGCGTAGGGTATGTAGGATGTTGGGGGAGTGGTGTAACGTACGAATACAGAGCATTGTTGTCATCGAGTATTGATTGTAATTGATCATTGATTGACTCGTTTGTGTATTTCTGATGATCGAGTTGTGATCCTTGATTATCTACCATGTGGCTCTGATGCGTTTGTCTAACGTGATTGTTTGTCAGGTAAAATAAGGTGCATATTTTGATTCCTGATCTACAAGGAAAACAAATAAATGCGCGGGGAAAGAAGTAAATGGAGGATACCTACCTCAACAGAGTTTCGATTTGGGTATATAGGAACGTATCACGAATGAGATCGCCTCCCCGTTTCTTCGAAACATTTACAACTTCATCTTCTCTTCACTCACCAAGCAACTATATACCTACTGTCCCTACTAGAACCTGACAAGGTCAAGGTCTTATCTCTCGCGATTGTTGCTATTTCCTGATTCTTCCCCAAACAGGACTAGTGGCGCAAAACATCAGCAAGTGAGAGGAGATTCGAACCCCGTGAAAGAAGGTAGCCCATCATCTAACCAATCAAAGCGCGCTCTCACTCTCTGACCCTCGCGGCTCAAAGGACCCCAAACGAAAGCCTCGTCCGCCTTGAACCTTTTATTTTCCCCGTCCTCTATTAACGGCCATTACTTAAGTACAACTGGCCTCCCCCCCGGCGCGCGCTCCGCCGAGACTTTGTGCCAATCCAGGTACTCGTGAGGTGAGGGCGAGTGACGAAGGAGCTGTCTGTTCGCCAGCGATGACTTCGTCCGTTGCAGGCCGCAATGGCCATGGCCTTCCCGACGCCTTGGGAACTGACCGGGAACCTCAGGCCGTCGCATCAAGAACAATGACAGAAACAGCCACCGAAACAGTCACTGAACCAGCTGCGACGCCATCGACTGCGAGAGCGACAAACGCGATCCAAAAATCACCTACAAATAACCATGAGAAACGCGATTCAGAAGTTGTCCCGGTCTCGACACCGGCCCCGGCCGCAGCTCCATCTCCAGCAGCTCCGGTTGCTTCAGCTCCAGCAGCGCCTTCTTCAGCTTCTGCCTCAAATTTAAACCAAGATCCAATCCCAAATACAAACGCGGTTGATGCTCCTTCCACGTCGAATCCCGATGCAACCGCAGAGCCATCAACTTCGGCAATAACATCAACTTCTGCGCCTACCTCAACAACCTCTACCACCACCGCAGCAGCGCCAGCATCAGCTCCTTCCCCATCAGTCGCTTCAAAGCCATTACCAGAAGGAACCTCGGCTGCTTCAGCTCCCAACCAAGATTTAGCATCTTCCGCCCCGACAAAAGAGTCAGCTTCACAACCTCTGCCATCAACGCCGCCGTCGACTCACGCCGTCCCGAGCGCCCCCGCCGTAGTAACTGATGCAGCAGCATCGACAACACAGCAGCAAGCAGAAGCGCCATCAAATACTGAGGCTTCAGCTCCCGTGGATGCTAACTCTGGTGATCGCCCGATAACTGATGCTTCTACGTCACGCGACGAGATTGCGACATCAAGCGCTGATCAAGCTCAGCAATCTACCCCCTTGCAGCTGCAAATGCCAGCCAACAACATGACTGAACACTATGCGCCTTCTACTCCCTATGCTACATCCACGATGCCTACCATCAATCAGCACGCCTACATGATGATGGCTCTGGCCACAATGTCAGGGGCTCCTACAGCCATGTCACCTCCCCCGACAGTGACACCATCCCAAGTCACTCTACCTAACCCGCTGGATGATCCTTTTCACAGTCTAGCACCATCAAATTCGGCACGCCAAACAGACAGCCAGAAGGCCCTTGAATCTTTTGCGCGTGTTGAGTTTGCGGATAGTGTCTTCCAGATGACCACTTACGCTGTCATAATAGGACGAGATCAACGTGCACTAGAGCAAGCACGCCGTGACGAGAGACGTGCTGAAGATTATCGACGACGCGCTGAGGAGAATGCCCATTTGGGTCTCCCACCACCTTCTCCAATACAGCCAGATAGGAGCAAGTTTAGCAAATCCTACGTCAGTGAAGAGGGAGGTATGCTGGGTCCTGAATCAGACAATGGAGAAAACCCCCGACCAACAAAGCGACGCAAGACGAGCACGCAAGGGTCATCGCAGCATGACAACGATGAAGCAGCAGCACAGGCGCAGGAAAACATGATTTCTAACCGACAATATGTTTCACACACACCAGGCGCTGCAGCAGTCGACTTGGCTTCCCTACGCCCATCACCATATCATGTTCCTTTCATTGGAATTCATTCCCCGGGTCCCAATATTGCATCCAAGACCAAGGCAATCTCCAGAGAGCATCTGAAGATCGCATACAATAAAGATACGGGTGTCTTCGAAGCGATACCTCTTCATAAGAATGGATTCTTCTGCGAGGATGTGCACTACAAGAGCGAAAAGGTTGTGCTGAGATGCGGCGACCGATTGCAAATCAAAGATATCGATTTTCGATTTCTCATCAATGGAGTTGAACGTGGACGAACAGGCGCTGAGGAGTATGCTGAGGAAGAGCCCGCAGCAGCACTCAGGAAGCGACACGCTCAAGGTGGAAAAGAGATGAGCTTTGATTTTGAGTCCGCGCATGTTAATGGTGAGATTCAAGACACAAGTGACGAGCTGTCCGATGTGGCAAGCCCGCCCGAGTCGCCCGACTTTGGCGATGAAGATGACGCCGAGATTGACGAGTCGGCAGTTAACGAGACAGCGGAGGCAGAACCAGATATCGAGGCAAAGATTGAAGCTGATATGGAAGAAGAGGCTGACGCTGGAGCGGACGCCGATATGGAGATGGACGCGGACATGAGTATGGATGTTGATATGGAGATGCCTATTCCAGGAGCGGAATCTTCAGTGAAGCATGACGGCTTGCTTGATCCACACCAAGACCCCCTGATGGCCCAGATACCCAAGAAGAGAGGGCCTGGCAGACCACCCAAGAACGGCTTCATGTCTAAGCGAGAGCAGCGGCTGCTTAAGAAGCAGCAACAGGAGATGGCCAAGAAGACCTTACCACAGGCGCCTCCAGTGGAGCCGCCCATCAAACGCAAGGTCGGGCGGCCTAGAAAACATCCCGCACCTGAAGGTCCTTCGGAGCGACCAGAGAAACGCAAGTACAAACCTCGTAAGCCCCGAGAAGACGGTGCTGAAGGTTCAGATGCAGAGAGGCGAGCGAGAGAAAAGAAGGAGAAGAAAGCCCGTCCGAAATCTCCCCCATTGGAGCTCAAGATTCAAGATTATACCGAAGAACAGCTTCAGAAGCCAAACAAGAACTATGGCGTGCTCATCGACGAGACGCTTACAGCAGCTGGACCAGACGGTCTCACTCTCAAACAGATCTACAAACGAATCTGTCAAAGATACCCCTGGTTCTACTTCCATACAGAGACTAAGGGATGGGAAAGTAGTGTGCGTCACAATCTCATTGGGAACGAAGCGTTCAAGAAGGACGAGACGACCAATCTTTGGGCTCGTGTTCCAGGCGTTGAACTCGACGCTGGCAAGAAGAGGAAGGCCTCGTCACCGGATCGTGCAGCTGCGCAAGCCTATGGCCAATATCCCTACCCCTACAACGCCCAGCATATGGCACCTGGAGCACCTGGCTATCCTGGACAAGCACCTCCTGGTTATCAAATGCCAGCATACGCGGCACAGCAAAACCAACCAGGGCGGCCAGGGCAGCCCTACGGAACCTCTGCATCGCCGCCAGCTCCGGGTCAGCCAGCGCCAGCAGCAGTGGCATCGCAACCGCCAGCGCCAGCACAACTGCCATCAGGTTATGGACCTCCTCCAGCCCCTGCTCGGCCACAGCTTGGAGTGCCTCAACAGGGTACTTATAGCTCTCCATATGCGGCACGGCCACCTCCGCTAGCAAACGCCCCGATCAAGAATGAAGACGGCAACGCCAATGCTGCCGCTGCTCCTGCCGCTGCACCTGTTGCTCAGCAGCAGCTACAACAGCAGCAGCAACAGCATCCTCCCCCACCACCTCCTCCAGCTGTGGCTGCTAAGACTGTACCTGGACCTGCGGCAGTACAACAGGCTGCCGCCCCTGTGAATCGCACTCCCTCAGCACCAGCAGCTTCTGCCCCAGCGAGACCCGCCATTGAGCCCAAGTTGCTGACTGCGGTTGTCAACCTCAAGAATGGACTGATCGAAAATCTCAAGAAGGCCCGCAACCCTAAGGCTGAAGGTATCGTCATGTCGGCACTCAACCGCTGCATAGGTCTCAAGAAGGAGGCAACCGAGAACGACAAAATGGAAGCAATCTGCATGAAGGGCATCCGCCAGGTCATTGACGGTTTCATGAAATCAAAGAGTCCTACACCTGGCCCGGCGTCTGCTGCCTCCCCATCAGCTGCTGAGGCGCCACTCTTCCTCGACGCCAAAATTCTCGCCTCTCTCAATGGCTTCAAGGAGGTCTCGGTCAAAGCTCTCAACCCTAAGCTGGGTGAGGCGAAAGCGGAAGCTGTCACGTTGTCTGCTATTGATCGGGTACTAGGCATAGCGGACGCCAGCATTGTTCCACCACCTGGCGAGGGTGAGGCTGTCGGTAACTTTGAGGGAATTGAACAGCATCTGATGAAGTCGATACGGCAACTTCTGACGGGTATGAATCAAAAGGTGTAGAGTCCTGATTTTGATCGTTGTTGTGGCAGTTTCTTATCTGACCTTGAGGGTTGCGGATTAGTTCAAGTCAAGCAGCAAGGATTATAAAGAGACAGTGGAAAACTAGAACAGGGTGGAATGCTTTTCATGGCGTTTTTGGTTGGTCTAACGACGGATACGACCCAGGGGCGCTGGACATGCTATATCAAAGTTGTACCGTTCCAATCATGGATGCATGGATGGTATATACAGAGGCATATGCTTTGCCGGCCATTTTTATCATGACAGGGATATATGTCGAGCCAAGCAGCTTGACTCAAAAAGGGGGATACATGGAGTTTCTCGTCGGTAGAGTGCAATTAGTCCTCTTTTCTTGTCTTGTCTTGTCTCATATACCTCTAGAGCAGGCGGTCGTCTTATCCAATTCGATATTTCTCATCAACTTTCCTTTGCATTCATTCATTGCTTGTGACTAGACTTGACAGCTCAACTGCAGGGTCCTCCCTCCATTCATAACTTCACTTTCCCACTTGAATGAGTACTCTCTGGTCAACAGAAAATTCTCTATACACTCCAGCTGGCTCAACTAAATCGGTGTGTCACCACCACCGAGACAACAAAACCTTCTTCCGCATTACAACCACAAGAAGAGAAGATTTCAAACCACTAGTCTGTATCCCGTCCACAGGAACACTCCCCTTCTTCAGTCCAGCAAATCATCTCCATGCTTCATGATTGAAAAAAGGGGGGCAGGCAATAAAAGAGCTCTTTCATCATCATTGTCTCTTTTTAAACATGACATTCTTTGTTCGTTCTTGTTCGAAAGTTGCATTGCATCTCCACAACCACAAGGATGAGATGAGATTCTCCTCCACATTCCATTCCATTCCATCAATCGATCCATCCACGCACGTCTGCTTATTTCATCACCGTATCTTTGTTGAGATTTCCTGTTTTCCCCTGCGCCTGAGGTATCAAATAATAATAAGAGAAATAAAAAAAATAAAAGGAAAAAAGGATTAAGCTTCTATAGAAGAAGGAGAGGGAGGGGAAATGAGTAAGGGGAATAATGTTGGGGGAAGACCTGAAACGCCTCACACCATTGAAAAGAAAGTTTGCATGCAAGTGACATCGTAGACAAGGGTATCGATCAAGCTGCCTGTGGGCTCCCTTTGTCGGAATTAGCATCCTCAGCTTTTTGGCCTGTTAACTTGTCGACACCAGAAACGCCGCTGTCGGCTTCATCGAATGATATCCCCAGGCCATTGGTTTCCTTTCGGCCTGAACCAGCCTCGTCTTCAGCCCCCTCTTCAAGGTTCATCAAAGCCGGTGGGCGGTGACGCATCTGCTTGGCCTTGGAAAGGGAAATTGTCTTTTGTTGGTAGGTCGTGGTAATGGGCTTGGTATCATCTCGATCGATAGTTGCCTTCATCAAAGCCGCCATCCACAGTCTCCCTTGCTTCAAGTTGGGAACAGTAAAGTAATGAACGGTTGGCTTGGTGAAGTTCACAGCCCTTGAAAGGCCAGCCCTGGGAGGTACCAGCTTGAAGATGAAGTTGGTGTCGTCTCCCTTCTCTATATCATCTCCGCCATTCTGGGTTGCAGGCAGTGATTGGCCTCCCAGGCTCGAGATGGTAGCATGAAGACCTGTGAGCTTTTCATTGTCGGCTGGTAGAACTCGATGGAACGAAATATCAATGAGTCCCTTCTCTTGCTCGTCATCTTCCGTGTAATAGTATGCCAACCGTCGGCCCTTGAGAACGAAGAAGCGAGGCTTCCAGGTTGTCATGAGATTGGAGCTCTTCTTCTTCATCCAGCCACTGTAGTCGGCATCCTTGCTTGCCTCCTTCGGGGAGATCTTGAGAAGACCGCGTGTATAAGCGCTCGTTTCCTTCTTGCCCTTCTTTCCAGCCTTCTTATTGACTTGGTTCGCAGGGGTGCTAGGGCTCTTGGCTGTGTCGGGGGATTCGAGATCGAAACTGGCTCCACCGGATGGTGTTGTCGAACCGGTTCGTGCGGGTGAGTCGACCAAGAAATCCTTGTTTGATGGGTCTATAGGCGTTGAGGCTTTGGTCCGGTCGAGGCTCAGGTTATCAGATATGGCTCGCATGCCCTTGGCTCCAGCCAGGGCAATAGGTTTATGGACCATCGACGACAGCCAATCCGAGCTGAAACCTTGGTGTCTTGTTGTAACAGGTGAGGCAGTTGAGCGAGCTGATGCGACCGAGGTGTCCAGCTTGGTGACGGTGGGCGAGGGGGCGTCGTTGGGTGGTGGCATGTTCATCGTTGATTCCGAAGCGGCTGACGCAGTTCTCCTATGAGCGCCAGACTGAATACCGTAGTACTTCTGAGCTGCTGATGATATGCCTCCCTCCGCAATCGACCCCACGCTTCCAAATCTTGAATGTCGCGCCATGGCTGTGGCGCTTCGAACCCTTTGCTCGTCGGCATAACTTGACTTCCTCGACTCGGCATTGCTGTCGCGCTTTCGCAACAAATTTCTCTTCCTCCCATCCGCCTCGGTTCCGGAGAAATAACCTCGATCGACGTCAACGGTAGATGATTCTGTTTCGGCTCCTGGTGGGCTAAGTAAGTCGTGGAGGCCGGTTGAAGAAAGGGGTCGTTCTGGGGGTTGCGAATAAGCGTTGCCGAGGGTCCAATTTCTGTCAAATGATGGCTGCTTCTTATGAGCACTCTCGCTTCCGGGGAATGCACCCCCCGCGGTCGCAATCCTGGGAATAGGGCCGCTTGTGGATGCTGCCGCCGGGCCAGCTTGGCGAAAGTCAGTGGACGACGAGTGTCGGCGCGAATGGTTTAATTCCCTAATCGAAGCCGCGGAGGGTCTCTTGATATGGCTAGCGCGGTTGGAACTATCTTGTGCATGGTGAGATCCCGCAAATGTTGGTGATGCTTTTGGAGTGTTCTGCGATAACGAAAGTCGCCTCGTTTGAACAGAAGTGGGCCGATTGGTTAGAGTGTTTGCCCGGCTCCTAGACTTGCGACCTTCCTCTGGACCATCAGCTGCAAAAGTCTGTGTTGTGCGTCGCGTCTCTAGGCCTTGATTGCTAACTTCATCCTGAAGAGACTTGATTTTGTGCCAGGTTTTCAATCGCCGACCGACAGAACCAAGGTCGAATGCTTTGATAAACAGTGAGCTTTGATCCATACCGAGGAGAACCTCGCCAGAAATCTCTTGGTCTCTAAAGACTTCACAGTGGTGCCTTTCGACTCCCTCGGTAAAGAGATATTCGGCGACGTCGTCCGGGGACCATGATTCGACTTCATCTCGAGTATGAAATTCCCCTTCTTCTTCTTCTTCGTCAGTCTCTTCGCCTTGAATGTACGATGCTCGTTGACCGGGATGCGTGCTGCTGTACTCGCTTCCGGAATCAGTCGCTATCGCTCGGAGTCCGCCGTTGCTCGCAGGGGATCGTAAATCGGTAATATGTTCATCAATAACGGTGAGTGTCTCGTGCAAGACGTGGCTGTCTTGGTTCGGGATCGTTAGTTGGCTTAGAGCGGGTAACACAGGAGGCTCGCTAGGCAATTGCAAGGTGGGTTCGGATTTGACATTGTTGAGAGGCAATGTCACGGGGTCCCTATTTTGAGGTTGTTGTGACTCGCTTTCTTCTTCGGTACCCGTATCGGCGCTCGAATCTTGACTTTGTTCCTGCTGAGGAGGTTGGGGTTTTGAGGTATTGAATGAGCTCGTGGGAATATTTTTAGGGGCTGGCCTAGTGTAAACTGTGAAGTGTCAATCGATGCTCTGCACCAACAAGAAGATAGAGTGCAGGACAAACCTTCAGGAAAGAGTCCATTGTTGTTGTTGACTAGATGGCGACCGAGGAACCACCCGTCGCCAAACTCGTCATCTCGTTCTATAAGTTCAACTCGGTCGCCTTTTGCAAGACTAAGTTCATCGGAGCTTCGAGCCTGAAAATCATCTGTAGGGCGAAAAAGGGCGTGAGCATCAATCAACTGGCGTCCGAGACGAAGAGCAGGAAGAAAGCCTAAAGGCAAACTTACGTATCACAATCAAAGTGTCGCCAACTTCTGGCCTTGGCGACCCTTCATTGGGGCCTCGCGAGGCCATGATGGGATAGAGCGATGCGCTGGTGATGATTTAGGCGGTTGTGTTGATATGGGACGGTTGAGGCCGTGCAGGGAGGAATGGAGTGGCAGTTTAAAGAGCGGTTGAAACTCTGCGGAACCTGAGGGTGGCGCGAGACGAACCGAGGGCGACGGATGGATAGTATGTACCTAACAGTGAGCGAGCGGGTAGCCACCTCAAAAGGCCTGTCGGTTGGTTGTCTGAAGGGAAAGCAGATTGTGATCCGACTTGTACGCCATCCACCGAACCAATACTCCGTCGCCGTATTGCCAGAGTTGGGTTCGGGCGGTTCAACTCTCGACAGCGAGAGGGCTGGAGATGGAGGGATGATGCGTAAGTTGGAAGAGGTACCGTCCTGTATAATAGCTTGAGGGGACCACAGACAGGCACCTCAGTCAGTCCCGTGGCTGCGGTGGTACGCTATGGTAGTGCGCTCGAGTGGTGCGCTAAGGTACGAATGCTTTGCTGGGGTGGAGCGGCGGTTGCGGTTGGGGAGGCGGGAGAAGAGCGTGGTCCCTGAAGAGTGAGAGAGCGACGCCTAGCGTGGAGGACTGCTATTGGTGCAACCCAGGTCATCTATGGCGCTTTGTGGGTGACAGCACGGCCGATCGGGATAAGACCAGGCGAAGCCCTTGATCAAGATTGATTCAAGCCTGGGCACGAGAAGCGGTTGGTTCGGTAGGTGAGTGAACGAGCGAGCGAGCGTATGTATGCTCAAGAATAGTATGTAGGTAGGTAGGTATGGGCGATTGGCGTCTGCATGCATGCATGGCTTGTTGATAAATATTTTGTCCCTCCAAGCTCTTGAAGTGAGTGAGTGGTGCACCGACCGGTCCAGGGGTCCCCCGGGACTGAATGATGCAGTCAAATCTTTGCAGATACTGTACTATTTTAGGATGTTATGCCAACACAGCGGGTTTGACAAGCGTGAACCTGATACTGTAGACTCGTCGCTCTTTGACCTATGTTGGAAACGATGGGATACACATTGGGGGTCAATCAATCACAGGCGAGGCTTGTCGAATATAATATTGAGAATAGGAGGGAGAGAGGGAGGTGGTACACGGGTCGCGAATGATGGCGATGCAACAAGCCGGTGATGATGCAGGGTCAAGGTCAGCTATCATGTCGTGCGAAACGAGCAGATGTGGCTGGATACTTGTTTGTTGATACGTTGGTAGTGTTGACACTCAGTTACAGTTACGGGATTATGTTGTATGAAATCACGAGACTGATAGTAGAGTCTAAAGTGCTTGCTCTTGCTGTCGGTCCTCGTATTCACTGATACGACTTGGTTGCTTACTTAATGATATAAATAGATGGAAGGATCACATAGCTCAGGTCAGGGCAGGGTAGGAAATGTCATGTTGAATCATTATCGCGTGATTAAGAATTCTACAATATCTAAGTGTACATAATCATGAATTGAATTTGGACCGGCCGGTGTTGATGGTTGTTTATTATGGGTATTTAACTTTTGTCGGGTCCCGGACGTAGCCTTAGTCTCCATGTTCAGCTGAATTATACCCATGGTGAAACAACCAAGATATAAGCCTACCTACTTTACGGACCTAGTCGTATTTACTATGACATAAGTAGGTATATATATTGAAGCATTCACTCTCTCAAGTGGTGCCCGGTTGGTTATTTATATGAACAAGTTGGTGAATACGCCCATTTGAATCTCACGGCACTTGTGTCACCGCATTTAGTGACTACTATTTAAAACCAGGCAAGACACAGCCTGTGAAACATCAGCCCCAGAACTATTCATAGGTAAGCTCCTCTGTTTTTGAACATGATGATGTGAATCATTCTGGCGGAGATGAGTCTGCCACACCATGTCATGGCTTGGTGATTGTAGACAAAGAAAGAAAACTACTAGCAGATCACTTCAATAACCTTTTTGATTCCATCAGAGTCAAAAGCAAAACCCTCCGCCAGCCAACGCCATAATTAACTAACAAACGCCAAGATCACATCCCATCCCATCAACTTCCTACTCTCAGACATTTAACACGAATGAAGAGTTCATGGCATCCAATCATGAGATAATACAAGAGACACTGTTCCACCAGAATTTACCCACATGAAAAAAATCTCACAGAGATCAAAGAACTGCTGTTTACACTTTTAGACATGAGGATAAATTTGTTGAATTTCTCTAATAAATAGAAACCCCTCCTTGCATGCCCGCCTTATAAAAGGATAGAACATGGGTAGGTAATAGGTAGGTAAGATAACAGGAGAAAGACGGCACGCTTCCGCCAAACATCGGCCACCTACCTACCTACCTAACTAATATCGGCTGACTGCAGATGCAAGTGAAATATACCAATGGCTACTGCGTATCCGCTATGCTTGCTTCTTTCCCTCAGTTTGTCACGTTTAGTTGGACCCAAGTTTCTTTGTTCCTGCCTCCATATACATTTATTTGGTTTTGAGGTTGGGCTGTGTTTTCTGCCTATTAACACATACAACATTCACTCTTCTCCCTATCAACTTACAGTCACACTTCTCAGTCTGCTTCTTCCTCTCTCTCTCCTCTCGTTACTGAATATCACGGTCCGTGCTATTTGGGTTTACTCCTTGGTTTTACTCACCCAACTCGCTCTGCTCTGCTGCGACCTCCTGTGGTGAATCAGCGCGACCTGTGGTTGATTCACCACCAGACAGCGTGCACTCACTCCGCTGAACAATGATTGACTTGGAGACCATTGACTTCAGAAAGCGGCGACGTTGAAGCATGAATCCAAAGCAGTATAACATACAAATGGTCTGCGCCCAGGTTCCGACTGCGATTCTATACGCATATATCGTGACCCAGATCCAGATCCGGCCCTTCACTCAAAAGGACATCATATACCTGTGAAATGCCAAAAACCTCAAAGTCGAATCAGTCCAAGGCTGTCCCTCCGTCTGAGGCTCATCAGATCGCTTCTTCCAACGCAACCGTCAACGCTTTCCTCGGCGGTTCCACTCGTTCATGGATGACCGCCGGGGGGTCAGCCGCAGTCACCAGCCCTAGGCCAGCTACAGTACCAGTAGCCTCCAGTGGTAATTCCCGGAAGCGGAACAAAAAGAGAAAGGCGCCAGACGCTGCTCCCCCAACCCAGAATGACAATGCCATACAACACGACAACAACCCGAATTATCAGTCGCTCCAACAACAAGAACAACGACAACAACTAGGTGTTGCAGAACCCGCGAGGTATATACTCACCCTCAAGACTTTCCCCATTCTAGGAGTCTGGGCACGTTTTTGTGCCAAGCAATAGAGCCTCGCGCGCGTCCTGCACTGCAGCCTTGCATCTCCTGCTTGGTTGGCTGGACCTGCAACATCGCCACCTTGTCCAACACTGCTGACAATCCACCAACACTGCTAACTTGGTTCTATAGAGAATCTACCGTCCTGCCCTCTCCGGCGCTGACCGACGCACCAAGCCCGAATGTCTCGAATCAAACTGACTGCACCAATCCCGATACAAGCGCTCACGTAGACGGCGCAGGGCCTGGGGCGCCAGTTTCCGATAGTAACATGAAGCAAAGCGATCCGATACACGACGCGACTAATATCAGCTTCCCGAACCCTAAGGCTGCCGTCTCCCTTCAAGCTCAAAGTTCAAAACCCCAAAAACCACACATCACAGAAGCAAAAGGTCAATTTCCGACAACCGATCGCGCATTTGCTGTTCAGGCGTCGCAAGTAACAGCATCGCCGCTTTCCAACACTGAAATACGACCTCAAAAACCAAGCGTGCATCCAGAACCGAACGCAAAGGTGCATGAACGACCACATGTAGCTGCTGAGCACCAGGCTAAGCGGCCCCGGGTTCAAGAAGGCTCGGGGTCAGAGGCCCGAGATACATGCCGACAATGGTTGAACAAGATCGAGCGTCACATGACACGTAATGCCCACGCTGGGCTCCTGAACGAGACTGTTGAAAAGCCTAGATTTAGGATTTTGATGGAAGCTTGCCAGAGCGAGGATTTCTTTTACATTGAGTTTCATCAAGCACTTTGCGCTTGGTCTTTGAACAGAGGCCCTATCCATGCGCTCTTCCTTGGGTTAGTGGAGCCAGCGCTCTTGGACATTGCTTTCGAGACAGCCCAGGTCATCCTTAGGAGGAATGAGAACATGTCGCATGCCCATCTTCAATGGTTCGCCAACTTTCCCAACTCCATTGCTGAGTTCTCCAGGGCATTCCCCAACACACCGATCGCCACAGATATTTCGGCATTTCTCTATCAATTGGCTACAAGCTGGCGGACGGTCTTGCAAAATGTGCAGGCACGAAAGTTTCCCTTGCTGGCATATGAACTGTTTTTTATTCTACGGTGCCGGTCGCGAAACCTACAATCTATGCTGTTCACCATGAGCCGCAGAAGCATTGGTGTACATGACGGCCCTGTATCAATCGAGTTGAACGAGATTTTTGAGCAGGACCGAGGGGATGAAACCGCTTTCGAGGCCCGCGGTGAGGCCCCTGAGGTTGTAAAACATGCCCGGGAGGTTGTTGCGATGAAGTATCAGGATATTCTTCTGTCGGCGCAACAGCAAGTCCCATCCAGTATGGCGTCCAAATATCCCCTTTCCATGTTGACAAGCTACTCACTCTTTGGACTAACAGATGCAACATCATATCCTGTGTTCGGCCAGAATGCTCATCCATCTGAGCAACGTCGACGGCAACCACCCACGGCAGCTAACTCATCCCATACCGCACAAGCGACAGCCTCATGCCCTTCTCACCTCCGTTTTGATGCGCCGGCCCCGAGAGCTTCAATAGGCGAGGCCAGAGTAACAAGCCCTCCACCAGACAACGCTGGGGTTCAGGAACCGCGACGACTGAGTCACCTCAGTATTCAGGCGGTCGCTGCAACGGCAGCGGCAGCGGCAGCAGCGTCGTCGTCGTCCCCTTCAGCTGCTGCTTACCAGTCTCCCCAACTTCCGCCACGTCCGTTACCCAGGTCTTCAAGCGCTGGATTACCCCGAATACGCTCAAACCACGGGTCTCCAGTTATGACACACCATCATACCTTGCCATCAAATGGCCCGACGCGGACCCCTATTTTACCGCCGAATAACCCTCTGTTGCAAAGACGAACAGCCTCTGCTGCGTATCCATCACAATCACTTCCTAGCACGCCCGGGGTATACACGGAAAATCAAGCGATGTATTCTCAGTCCCCGGGATTGCCACAAATCTCGATTCCAGTTGGGTTGGTGAATCGGCCCCAGACCATACACTCTCCGCAATACAGCAGAGTGTATCTTCAACCAGCCCCACAGCGCAGGGCATCTACTTCCATGTATCACACGGCGGTACCTGCATCGCCAAACAACGCTCACGCAGCTCAGCCTCTTGGGCAACGAAATACATCATACCAAGCACCGGTTGCTAGCCATGCGCCCCCCCGACTGCCGCCTGTTCAGCCAATGTCGGAGTCGGAGTATCCGGCTGGCCCATATGGCCACGGCTCACTTCAAGTTGGTCTACAACACGTCGGTGTGCGCAGTCCCAGACGCATTCCCTCGGACCCTGGGAAAAGCCGTTATTATCAGTTTGTCAGACAGCTCGTACATGGACCTCTCGTTCTTCAACCACAGAGAGGACTACGATCTTTGACTTTCGACGTATCACAAGCTCAGATGCATAGGCTAGAGAAGAAACAGGAGGGATATGGTCTTCCGTTTTGCTACTATTTCGAGGACTCTTGTCGTTACCGGTTGCGCATCTGTGTGCAGCCCGAAACAAAGGCGGATCCCTCCGAATCAGATTGGGCAACATCAGCAACATGCTGGCCCGGTCATATCCTTTTTGATATGAACTGTCAGCCCCTGGAGCTGCGTCGAAAACAACACTTTGGCAGAGACCAGCCGCTGGAATTGACTGATTTTTTGGTGGAGGGCAAGAACACTTTGAGGCTTAGCTGCCCTGACGTGGAGCAAAATTTGAAGCCGGGATATAAATACTTTATCGCTATTGAAATAGTAGAGACGATGAGTCATCAGGCTATCCATGACACGATAGTGTCGCAGCAACACGACAAGACAGAGGAGACGAGAGAGAAGATCCAGCGTCGTTTACGTCCGTCAGACTCGGACGACATTATCGTCGAGGATAACAGGCTGACAATCTCGTTGGCCGACCCTTTCAGTGCGACCAGGTTTGCGATCCCTGTCCGAGGCAGCCAATGCAAGCATCTAGAGTGTTTTGATTTGGAAACATGGTTACAAACCAGGCCCCGGAAACCAGCACAGAAAGGAGGAGGCGGGCATGAACGGGGACCAGAACCTTCGATGGCGGATGCATGGAAATGCCCGATATGTGGACTTGATGCGCGTCCTACGAGTCTCTGGATAGATGACTATCTTATGGGAGTCCGCAGTGATCTGCTCAGCAGCAATGATATGCAGACAAAGAGTATCACGGTGACTCCTGATGGCAAATGGTATCCGGTGTTGGAGCCAGATACGGACGATGACGATTCACCGGCACCGCAGCCCAAGGCCAACGGCATGGTTAATGGACATGCTGGTAAGCACTCGAGGCCATCGCCAGCAACTGTTATCGAGATCTTGGACGATGACTAGTGACTTTTGGGGGCAGGAAAATAACGGAAAAGGGAGTGTTTCGGGATCAATTGGCGCGGCGTTTTGGAAAAGGGTGCTATCCTTTAACTTGGCAAAGTGTGTTTTGTGAATGTGAATAGATACCAACTTTTTTTAGTTGGCGCTCAAGATGAGCGTGAGCCTGGAAAGGCGAGGCAGATGTTGATACCTTAGTTACCTAATTTAAACATGTAAGGATTGTTATTCACTCCTAGAAGAATTAGCACTTGAACGATGTTGGTTCATGAACCGTCATATGTTGCTGCATGGTTTGGACTTGAAGGTAATTGTTTAAGTCTACTTCTCACCCGGCGTCAAATGGCAGAGCAGTCGGGTATCTTTTATCCCCTGTGAGTCCTATCGGGCTAATTTTTATCCCGACAACGCTTCAAGAGACACGCACGACAACTCTGTTATACAACACACAACTAACCAACTACCTACCTACCTACTTATCTACCTACCCAACTGTTACATGCGAACTTGATGAGAACAGTTCATAGAGAAACATGAAAGGAAGAGATCCCAGCCCGCCGCGTCGACTGCGAGCCTGCGCTCCATGCGCGAAAGTTAAAGCGAAATGTCATTTCCAAGAAGAGAACATGAACAGACATATCTGCGATAGGTATGACGCTTCAGAAGCCATGTCTATATGTGTATGTATGAGAGTAACATGACAAAGGTGCGAAGCCATGAAAATAGAGTGCTTGCCACAGACAACGAGGAATTTGAGAAAGCCTCGAAGAATCCACCAGAGCAAGGAGCATAATCAACAAATACAGGTACAGGAGAAAGTCACTAGAAATCCATCGCAGACAAGACTACCTTCACATACGGTTGCTCCTCAGCCTCCGTTTGGGCTTTCGTGGTCACAAACAGCCCAAGTCTTGAGCGTATTCCGTCATGAATACACCTCCCAGTTCCCTTTTGTGATAGTTCGCAACCACCACACAGCAGAATCATTGTTCAAAGACAGTCCGTTTCTATTTAGAGCTATCATGATGGTTGCTGCACCATTATCTGGACCCAGGGTGGCCAAGATGAAGCGCAACACGCTTGCATATTTGGGCTATAGGGTAATGGTTGAAGAAGAGAAGACACTGGATATACTGCAAGGTGTGCTGGTGACTATTGCCTGGTAAGTCGAGCCTGATAACTATGATTTTGGTACTGAAATATAGTTCAGGGCACATAAATGCTATGTCGATAACAGCCAGGTCACCAATTTGGCATATCTTGCTCTTGGATACGCTCATAACTTGAGCATCACGCAAGAGACACCACCCAACATCAATTCTGAAGGTCTGGGCCTAGAACAAAAGACACGTTCCTTGGAGGAGCAGCGGACTCTTCTTGGCCTTTACTGTATACTATCAATGCAAGTCTAAGGATCTTTCTCAAGGCGGCTATCTAACATATTGTAGTATATCGACAAGACAGTCAAAACGAAACCCTCTCGAGACGCCCTACATCGAGACGTCTCTCAAGAGCATTGCCCGAGAACAAGCTGAACCATATGATTCTGCAATAGAGTATATCGTCCGTTTTGTCCAGATGGGTGAGAGACTCTCAAGAAGCTTTGGCGAGCCACACGAACGCACACTTTTAAGCCCATATGCTGTTCTTCTTGAAGGCACCGGGAGTCGATTCCGCAATGAACTGAGCCGATTGTTAGAGTCAATTCCTCAACACAGTCTCGCAAGCCATAGCCAGATGTTTGAGCTCTATCGCTTCTATCTAACGGTGCGCCTATTCGAGCCAGCTATCATTGTGGCATGTCACCCTGATGAGGGCGTGCCCCAGTTTGTCTACCTCTTGACATGCTTGAAAAACTGTCTTTCCGCCATGAAGTCCTTTTTCGACATTCTTCTTGATTCACCGATTCATCTGGTCTTGCGCTGCTCGATCCTTACTTCTGATCAAGCTGTTTATGTCATGTTACAGACAGCAAGGCTACTTCTCATTGAGATTCCTGACTGGGACACCCAGTCCGCTCGACAGACCTTGAATTTTAGCGATGTATTGACTGCGATAATCTCACGCCTTGAAGAAGCAGAAGAGCTGCAAAATGCGGCGGCGGAAGCATTCGTTCGGTCCGCACGCGAACAAGAACCTTCTAACGAGGCGACTGGTATATCAAAACTAGCAAAAGAAGTGCGATGGCTGAAATATTGGTTCGAAGCCAGGACCCAGGGGCGCCAGGTGGAGGATATGTTACCAGCAGAGCTTGGAGAGATAAGACCTTTGTGGTCTGTAGGCCTCTTGGAGGAAATGTCCTGGAATCTTGGCTAGCTCTGATTGAATACCTATTAACACAAGGATATATGAGAATGGCATGTGAAGTATTTGCAACTGTAGGGTATCAAATATCCTATGCTTATCATTCCTCATCATCTCCAACAGATCCCTTATCGTCATGCTCGTCGTCAGTAAAAGAAAGCTCAGAATCATCAGACTCAGACTGGTTATCACTTGACCACGCAAAGCTATCGCCCTCCTCAGAGAGCTCAGAACCATCAACATCGTCGTCGAAAACCCCTTTAACAAGCAACTCCCAGCAATTAGGGTCAGTCATGTCAAGACCCTCAATCCTCACACGCCACTTGTCAAGCAAATTGCCCTGATCATCATAAGGCTTCTGTCGCATCCAAGTTGTCCACATAGCAATGTTTTTGGATGCAGTCATCGAGTCAACTTTGAACCACTCTTTATGTCGAACGCTGCAAGTTGGACAACTCTTCTCTCGCTTTCGCTGGTTCCAAAGCTGAGCGTGGACAAGTCTCTCGATCTTGACATAGTGATCAGCTGGAAACGAACCGAGCAGTTTCGATTGGTAACCACACTGAGATTGCCACCTCTTCATACGGGCTTGGACATCTTGGGCAAAGCCAATCTTGATATAGGGGTGCGCATCGTGATATGTCTCGGGAAAGGTGTAAATGTAGATGTACCCTCCATGTTTTCTCTCCGACTCTAACAAGGCACGAAGCAGCAACTTTTTTATGTCCTTATTTATTTCTTGTGTTGTGCGAGGAAGAGCGAAATCCTCGAACTCGTGTTTGAGTTTGGAATCTTTTGAGGGAGTCTGTTCGGACTGGGGGGATGATTTGGTTGGGGAAGAAGGGGGAGACCGAGATACGCGACGGGGAGTGGTCTTGGGTTTGGGAGTTTCGTTTTTTGATTGAACTTCTTGTTTCACTGCCACAAGAGGAGTAGTTGAAGTTGCTTGAACTGTTCTCTTTGGTGTAAGAGTGAGATCAGGGTCTTCTTCCTTGATAAGAACGGCCTCAAGCGGCTTAAGGATCGTCTCCCAACGAGATAGACGAGAGGACCCTTGTTTTTGATGGAATCGCTGGCACATAATCAAGTCTGCGACTTCACCGAGTATAGACTGGGCAGCAGAGGAACTCCCATGATCAAGAATTTGCTCTAACAGTCGGGAAATACGGGAGGAGTTGTATTTGCTGATGTCGATCGTACAACGGACTTTCTTGGTCGTTAAGCCATGGCAGCAAAGTCTTGTCTTGTTATCGATCTCGAGTAACTCGCGGAGGGCAGATACAGTAGTTGGCCAAGCTGTATTACAAGTGGTAGGGGTCATCTTGAAGAAATCTAGCAACTGAGCTTCCAATGGCTAGTATTGAATCGTATGGAGCAAAGACTGGTTGATGGTTTCTATGCCAACATGATGCTTGCAGTACAGGGCAACTTGACGATATATAGCCTGGTGAGGATATCGTTAAGCGCCCTCCGAGGCAGTGTCTCTGAGGAAGGCCTCCTGCTGATGTCCTACTGCTGTGTGAGGTGTATGTGCCTCACAGGCCAGGGTCATGAAAACGGGCCTGGGAGGAGGTCTTTACAGAAAGGTGTGGGATGATATGTCGAGTCCATTGAGAGAAGTAAGATATGTAGGTAGACTATCGGAATGGTTTATATAGTTCTTTTCGTTTGTGATAGTCTGATGAAGATATATATACATGCACTCAAGACACGGTCATGATTCACTTATGGCAGGAATGTCGCTGATACACTGATCTCAATCGCACCTTATTTTGAATCATTGTTAAAAGAGATAACCACTATCTGGAATCCGAGGAATCAATACTTAGTGAGTGTACCATTCCAAGACTTGTTGGTAGTGTCCGTACATATATGCAGTTGGTTACTTACACCCTGGTCTCGAAACTCTGCGCCCCTCTTGGTCGTATCATCTTTGGCTCACGAGGCATCCAGAGCGCTTCCAGGCACTTATCCTCGGTGCTGTACTTTTGGTCCAGTCTAAAGCTGGTGCTGCTCAAATGCGCAATTCCACTGATATGAGATATCGCAGCATCACAGCCACGCGGGCGGCCCGTTGCAGGTGCAGGCATGGGCTTCAATCACATCAACTACCTATGCAGAAGCAGAGTGAATTGAGAATGGATGCTAACAAATTGCACCATATGAATCACATAGTTAGGATAGAATCTGTATTCATATGTTTTCAAGAAAGAAACGCTTTAGTCCAGTTGTCGCGATTGGCCAACCAAACAGACTATCTAAGCCTATGTACATACATTGACGTGTAATTGGTGTAACAACAAGCCGACTAATATAAATGCAGTCATTCCTTCAGAGTGATTAGTGAACATACTATAAATCTCTCATGGATTAACTGATTTATCTTATCCAATCTTTATCACCATCATTTCAATTGAACTATCCCCTCATCATGGCTTCAGCTGAAAGTCAGACCGATGTCGCTCAGCGCATGTACACAGAGCGAGCAATCAACTATGAAGACTCATGGCATCCCGACTACAGCAGACGTTTCATGGAAGTTGTCACCGTCCATTCCGGGGATCGTGTTCTCGATCTCGCCTGCGGAACTGGTCTTGAGGCTGTCATCGCAGCGAAATACGTCGGCGACGAGGGCATTATCATTGGCGTTGACATCACTGAAACAATGCTGGCAGAAGCACAGAAGAAGCTGAATCACGATGAGATTCTCGCTCATCGCATCAAACTCGTTCAGCACAGCGTTACGGATTTGACCGGCTGTCCTCATGTAGACAAAGGCAGCTTTGATTTCATCTTGTGCTCAAATGCCTTTGTTCTCTTCGAAAACCCAGAAGAAGTTGTTGCACATTGGCGTGATTATCTCAAACCCGGCGGCAGAGTTGCCATCGACATCACGCACGAGTATAACCTCCGTTCGTCGCTTCTCTTGGAGAGGGTAGCCCGGCGATTGGACATACCGTTCCCTTCCAACCGAAGTTGGATCAAGTCCAAAGAATCTTTTAGCGAAATATTGAAAAGCTGTGGTTTTGTGGTCGAAAAGGTCGAGATGTTGGAAAGGATTATAGGACTTGGTTCGACATATTTTGATCTTGACCAAGCTGATGAGCAGTTTGACCGCATCGTCAATGCGCCTATGATTGACTCGATTGTCACCGATGAGTTGAGAGCCAAGGGGAGAGAGTGTTTTCGAGAGGAGTGGGAAAATGCTGCAGTTGATGGCAAAGTAGAGGCGTCTGATATTCTCTATGTCTATGTCGCCTCGAAGACCTGATATGTATACTACTATCCAACACCACGTATAATTGAACAAGCCATATCTCACATCTTTGCTTTGACTTTATTGACCTTTGGTTCAATTGGTATCCTTGCATGATCACCAGCGAGCTTCAACCCAGTGACTTTCTCAAGCTCATCAACAGCCTCAAACGTCCTGCCAAGATTCACCTTGACCGTTTGCAGTCCCTGTTTCCGTGCTTCCTTCAGATTCTCTCCAATATCGTCGAAAAAAGTCACTTCTTCTGCCTTAACACCAGATTCCCAGTTTAGTCCCTTCGCACGAGTCGACTGTGAGTTGGCTCTAGCAAACTCGTCAACTCGAACAAGAGCAAGCTTATACATAGCCGGATCCGGCTTTCGAATGCCGACGTGAGCGGAAGAGATGAAAACATCAAAAATCTGCCGCACAGGCTCGTTAAAGAAATGATCGAGGTGGAGCTTATGGCCGGGCGGGAAGATAACAGTATTGCTTAGGGCTGCCAGTATAAATTGGCCGCTCTCCTTAAGCTTCTTCAATGCTGGGAACATCCAAGGGTCAGGATTATTAGATACTGTCATCATTTCGTTGAATAACCATTCTGCGTCGATAGAAGGGACGGGAGGTGTTTCTTTTGGGAGTCTGGGGTTTTTGCTTTCCTCTCGCTCATAAAATGTCTTCCATCGAGTTGGATCATGAAGGTCTTGACTGAAGCCCCCGAAGAAAGACCCATCCATTGGTATTTCGCCTTTCTCTAATCGATGCCAGAAGCCGTTTGGGGCGGTTCTGGATATTGAATAATTGACCCATCCTGGAGGGATTCCTAGGCTTAACTCGTAGTCAAGGATTGCTTGGAAGGGTGAGACAACCTATGAGAGTTAGTGGGGCAAAGAATGGCAGCGAAGGAGTTGAAACGAAGTCAACTTGTGAAGATAGAATAATAACAATGGAGCCTTCTTTCCGGATCACTTACACAGACACCTCCAATATCAAACAAGAGAACTTTGGGTTTAACCTCTGACATTCTGGCCAACTTATTATCAAACAAGGAGCAAGAAATGTTATTTGCTCTGTCTTCGATTGAAATATGAAGGCTTGGGATGTAGGAGCTCAATTCCAACTGCTTCTCTAGATATTCTTAAGATATTCAACCCCATCAAGACTCCACCGAGGCATGGGGGAGAGTATCCAAGAAGCCTCGGCATCCAGGTTACAGATAAGATAAGCAAGTCACCCATCCACGTGACTCGTCGCCCACCATGCTCCCGGCCGAGTAAAGCTAAGCGAGGGCTATATCCCACATTTTTCAGTGCACGAATTTATTCTTAGCATCAACTCTACAACTTCAACACAAGTCGTCGTTGCCAATACCGTCAAGATGGTAAGTTGAGGCCTATCGCAGGGGAGTCTCTTCAAGAGATAGCTCCCTTGATGTTTTTTTGTTATACGGCAGAAATGCCAATTGCTCTGAAAGAGTCACCGCAAGTTGCTTCGGATGGAGAGCAAATCTGAAGCGCAAATTGCTGACTCGGGGATTGTGATAGGTTTTCCACAAGTTGGTGAAGAACAGCGCGTACTACAGGTGAGTTTGAATTTTTTGCTTGTCCCTCGTTCCCCTGGGGCTTCATTTGGAGAAGTTGCTGACATTTCTTTCCTCAGCCGCTACCAGACCAAGTACAAGCGCCGCCAGCAGGGCAAGACCGATTACTACGCCCGCAAGCGCCTCATCACCCAGGCCAAGAACAAGTACAATGCTCCCAAGTACCGCCTGGTCGTCCGCTTCACCAACAAGGACATCATCTGCCAGATCGTGACCTCTGAGATCTCTGGCGACAAGGTCTTCGTCTCTGCCTACTCGCACGAGCTCAAGGCCTACGGTATCGAGCACGGTCTCACCAACTGGGCCGCCGCTTACGCTACCGGTCTCCTCATCGCTCGCCGTGCCCTCAAGAAGCTCGGCCTCGACGAGGACTTCACTGGTGTCGAGGAGGCCGATGGTGAGTTCAAGCTCACCGAGGCTGCTGAGACCGACGATGGCGAGCGCCGCCCCTTCAAGGTCAACCTGGATGTTGGTCTGAAGCGAACCTCCACCGGTGCCCGTGTCTTTGGTGCCATGAAGGGTGCCTCTGACGGTGGTATCCTCGTCCCCCACTCCGAGAAGCGATTCCCCGGTTACGACATTGAGACCAAGGAGCTCGATGCCGACACCCTCCGAAACTACATCTTCGGTGGCCACGTTGCCGAGTACATGGAGACCCTCGCCGATGACGATGAGGAGCGTTTCCGCAGTCAGTTCCAGAAGTACGTCGACGACGACGTCGAGGCTGAGGGTCTTGAGGACCTCTACACCGAGGCTCACGCTGCCATCCGTGAGGACCCCTTCAAGAAGGTCGAGAGCGATGCTCCCAAGAAGACCAAGGAGGAGTGGAAGGAGATCTCCAAGAAGTACCGATCCAAGAAGCTCACCAAGGAGGAGAAGGAGAAGCGCGTACAGGAGCGCATCCAGGAGATCATGCAGCAGGACTAAAAAGTTGCTTTATCTCATCAGGTCATGGGCATTTGAGGATTGTTAACCTAGGCATTGGGTTTGGAGTTTCGAGGAAAGGAAAGGTCCGTAAACAGGATCACATGAATGAATTACCAAAAAGATACCTTCCAGCCAGATTCCATAGTTGTGGTGAACGGGCATCTCATTACTCCAACTGTTTAATGCTTGCCATGCAATGATTGTGTGTGCGCGTATGTATGGATGTGCGAGAAACTAACAAGAACCCTTACCCTTGGCGGGTCTAGTGTGGCAGTTGCAGGGTTAACTAGTGGGTGTCTCCATTATTCAGGGCTGAAATTGTTCTGGTCTCCGTCTGAGCAGTACTTCGGATATACGGCTTGCGTCTGTCGATATGAGGATTGTAGCACTTGATGTCTATCAATGGTGTCAGCAATTGGCGTCATCATGTCTCGCTGCCCGCTGTTATCAGAAGCAAATTTTGAGAATGAGACAAGAGACTGTTTAGCTTCTTACAAACTGCCGAAGCCAATCTCTGTTAGAGTTGGGTAGCGTGTAAGTGATGGGTTTAGGTTTGTTCCGGATATCTCGGATTTTATACAGAACGCTTCAGGTAGTCTTTACGAGGTGACTAATAAAAACGGTTGACTGTTTGCATTCTCGGATAATGAGTTTGAGTTGATTTAGATTTGTCCTTTTGGACAATAGTGATGATGATGATTCCGATAATTCCGATGTGGATAGCGTCAAGGACCCTGATAAATAACGCCGGCTAAACTGCTGTTCAAGATTCAAGTCAAGGCAAGCAAGAAGCGAGAACAGCGGATCAAGCAGTATTTCGAAATTTCGAGTGAGCTCTCCCTCCCCTATTCGTTGATTGAGTTGCAAATTGGGGTCCCGCCTCTCGCTACCGGACAAGACAATGATTCCGCGACCGAGAGGCCGAGAACATCATTCACGGTTTGTGACGATTTTGGACAAAGTGGCGCGTGCTGGGAGAGCGAGAGGGGGCTCGACGTAACGTTATAAAAACCGTCAGTCACAGTTGATGCTGGATCGGATGGATCCGCTGGGGTCTCTTGAATGGGGGGACTGATGCAATCGAGTACAGGTAAATTAAATATGGAAAATGATATATCCTACGTACATAGTAGTACGAGGATGGCCCTGCTCTACAGCATTGTATGACTGCAGACGACTCCTGACTGTTTGAGCAAGGGGAGACAGAGTACAGACTTAGGTAGGGGCGATATTAAATAAGTAAAAGGGTTCAAACTTCAAAGCAAAAGTCTCGGCGCAGACCAGGGCAAAACTCGGCATCTCTCGTCTTCCTTGTCTCTGATGACATCGTTCGCCAAGAAATATAGTATCAGGACCCTCTCAGAAAATCCCAGGGTTAGTTACAGGGCACATTTATTCATTCATTCAATATGACGCTAGATTTTTGGACAATCGCCTCTCATCCCATCATAACTGGACAACGCAGCTGTCACAAGAATTAAGTGGTTTTGATAGACGTGTGACGTCTCTTGTCTGCGTTCTTGGAGGGTTGCACTGCACCTGGACATGGGTTTATCCTGACCTCGTGCAACGAATATCATGAACCAATTTACTGAGGAAATTGTACATTGTCTGCAAAATCAATGATTGACAATGCATGCTCAAAAACCCGCTGACATCCATCTCCACATCCTGCATACATCATTATAATGCTGTAACCGCGCTCTGCACGAGCTGGCGTATAGTACAAGGTCCATTTTGATGCTAAACCCCGTGCCGGCCCCGATACAACTTACAACCGGGGTCTCGGTGCGGGCGTAGCTAGGTAGGTACATTACATCTAGCTTCTTCAGGGCTGTCTCTAGGTCTTTTACCCGTACCGTAATAAGGCGAGGCGGACGGGCGCTCATCTTACTATGCGTATCACCAAGTGAGACTTGAGATTTCAGCTCAAGACAGAATGATGCAGTCTCGTTTATCATAGGGCGCCCCCAATGTGTATTACAGACCCTGAATCGAAGGTGAGTCTGCCTGGATTTTCTGTCTGTTTGTCTGTCATCCTTGATCAGCAAGCAAGGTTCGGGCTTTTTGCCTCTTGGTCAGCAGCATAACACAGCATACATAGCATAATAGTAATAACAGAACTAACTGTAACTGTCATTTGCCTCCCTAACCGACCGCTCGCTTCGAATTGTTTCAAATACTTTATGCTATGTTATCCATTGTCTGGACTCGACTCGACTGTGCCTTGAACCGACTGCTCGTGACAAACCCATACCCCGCTATTGGATGTTGTCATAATTCCATCTAATTCTCATTAGATTTCTCCTCCACTTCGTACCTTGATACTTGTTCCCTTCCATTCAACCTCCATCGTCATTGCTCCAAATACATAGTAGGACCGCCTCGTGCATAGTCCAGACCAAGCCTATTATAAAGCCCCTTTCAAGTACCGGTACTTATGAACCGTTCCCGGTACTGTACTCGACTATAATAGTGTTAGCTCTACCTTGTTCTCAACTATACCTCATTCAGCTTGACTCTCCAGGATTCGCTACCTTGGCCATCCCAACACCACCACCACCACCACTTCACTCACTGATCATTATCTCTCTAGCTGCTTCTCTCTTGCATTACTCATTCCTCCTTCGACTCGATTATAAACATTGTTTAACCTCTTATAACTTCTTCTTCTACATCATCACCATTATTTTATAACCTTTGAAACGCCCGTCGAGGCTCCCCTCCCATCATGGAGCAGGTTCATGGCGTTGATGTCAGCTGGATGACCCATGGTGCTTCCAAAGGCATGTTTCTGAGTCGCCACTCGACCTCACTCAACTCATTCCAAAATGCGCCTCACATTTTTCACTCTGACGCTGCAGGTCAAGATCAGGAGCTAACATGGCACACAGATAAAGCAGCTAGAAATTCACCGCCTACCAAAACTCCCTCACCCGCTCTCCCACGACAGATCCCTGGCGCAAACTCTAGGCCGAAGTCGCCGGCTTCGGCTACAGCAGATAATGCTTCCGTAGACTCCAGTACCCCGACTAATGGCCAGGCCACCGCTCCAAACGGCTCCTCCGCTACAAAACGAATTTCGAGATCCAATTCGATAGACAAACAAGCTCTTCCTGGTACATCGCCTGGCCGTCGCAATTCATGGTTCTCCAATATCTCCGCCAAATTCTCTTCCTCCAGTACGCCGACAGTCGGTTCTCCTACGCCCGCTCCTATACCAGAGTCGTCGCCGGCACCACCCTCAGACCCTCTCCCTCCGAAGTTGCCGCATACAAAGAACGCTGTCTTGCCGCATGCTGCAAAACCTGAAGGCGATGGACCTTATATACCTGCTCCACCCAAGAACGGCCAACCTGGTTTCTTGGGCATGTTCCGCCGTCTCTCTTCTTCCAACAATGGGGCTCTTACACAAAGCGGAAAGCTCGGTCATGGCCTCGTCGATAGGGTAGTTCTGAACGTCGACCAAGGCCGGGAAAGATGTCCTATATCGGAACTCTCTTGTGCTAAACTAAGGAGAGTCGCATTTTGTGTGGATGTTGAGATCGCGCCCCAGCCGAGATATGCCGACCACGATGTGCAATTGCCCAAAACAACCGACAAGGCTCAGAAAAAGAAGTTGACCGAGAAGGGCGAGGGAGAAGCACTCAAGAACCCAAAGGCTGTCGAGGAGCAGAAGGAGGCCAACGGAGAAGTCAAGACTACAGGAGAAACTTTGCCCAAGGAACCTGAGAAGGAAGGGTCTGATACTCCTCAGCAAGTTAGGGACACGGCAAATGGCAGTCCAACTCCTGGACCAGAGAAAAAGGAGGAAAACACCAAGAAGAAGGAGAAAAAGAAGAAGAGCGAGGAAGAACGCAAGGCCAGAAAGGAAAAGAAACGAAAACTTGCCGAGGCTAATGGATCCATTCCGATGGAAATTCATTATGACAGTAGCGATGACTCGGCTAAGACTAAAACACCACCCAGCGGCCCTGAAACCCATAAACCTCAGACAGCACCAACTACGAATCCAGTTCGAGTATATCGAAGATGCTGTCAACTTCGCGAAACACCGATTCTCAAAAAGATCACGGAGCAACTTACTGATACGGCCAATTATAATGCCTCGACCGGCACGGTGACCAAGCTCGATCTAACTGATTACTGGCTCCAATTACCTGATCTTGTTACTCTGGGAGATTACCTGGCCATTGTTCCTGTCAGGGAGGTACTATTAGAAAACAGCGGACTGGGCGATGAGGGCCTACGAGTTATCCTTGCCGGTCTCCTTGCGGCCAAGCGACCAGCTTTAAGGCGGCGGAAACCCAAACATGACGATGAAGAGCCAGGTGGTGTGGTGGAACGACTCATCTTGAAGAACAACAAGATTGGTCCTGATGGCTGGAAATATCTCTCGCTTTTCATCTACCTATGCCGTTCACTCAAATTCCTCGACGTCTCCCAAATCCAGTTCCCGCGCCAGCCTCAAACGCAACAGAATGGAGCACTCGATAATGGAGTTCAAATACCTCGAAGTATATCACATATTTTTTCCGCGGCTCTGGGCGAGCGGCTGGGAGGATCTACGCTTGAATTAGTCAACATTGGACAGGCAGGTTTGTCCATGGAGCAGCTTGGAACAATTGTCGACGGCCTAATACAGTGTGGTGTGAGACGACTTGGTTTGTCGCACAACCAGATCGATGCAGAGGGCATGCAACACGTCGTCAGGTTCCTCACCGGACGCCACTGCGAGGGTCTAGATCTGGGCGGCAATGATCTCAGTGAACATACTGAAGTCCTGGCGACGGCCATCGAAAACGACACAACGCTATGGGGACTCGGAATGGCTGATTGCCACTTGACTCCTTCAGCACTCTGCAAGATCCTACCTGTGATGGTCAAGCTCCCCAATTTGCGGTTCTTCGATTTGTCACAAAACCCAGCTTTGTTCCAGTCAACACCAAGTGCTGTTGGTCTGCTCAGAAGGTATGTACTCGATCCCGGACAGGAAACTGACACAGTATACTGACTGCAGCCAGATATCTACCCAAGATGAAGGTATTGAAGCGTATGCATCTTGAAGATGATGCGATGACTCCCGAGCAAGCGATCGCAATAGTAGAAGTGCTCCCCGAAGTCAAGACGCTGGCTCACATCAATATCACCAACAACGCCGAGATTGTCAAGCTTGCCGATGCAAAAACTGAGGAAGCGCAAGAAGAAGCCTGCGCTCTTTACGCTTCTCTGCTTGCCGCGGCTCGTGTGTCCAAGAGTCTTATATGTGTGGATGTTGAGGTGCCCAGCGAAAACGCGGGAGAGATTGTCAAGGCCATGGCTAAGCAGGTTGTTGCATACTGCCTTCGTAACATGGAAAGACTCCCCGATACCGATACTGGTGCTGTTATGGCATCGACGCTTGCAGAGAATAATCTCGAGGCCACCGATTACAAGTTGCCACCCTACCCTGATGTTCTCGCGCATCTTGTTGGACACGACGTATTGGATCAAGATGACAGCGATGACGACAACGGCTCGGCACCGGACGAGGATTATGTTATTGGAGGCACTGGTGTGGTCAAGGCACTTGCGTGTTGTTTGAAGAATCGCGGAGACGAGTCGAGGAGACAATCTGGCGAGTTCATTCGCGAGTTTGAGGACGGAGCATCAACTCCTGTAGCAGCAGCAAACTTATCTACGGGTGGAAAGGCCAAGGACATGTCAAAACACTTGTTGATGGGCGCTCGCAAGATTCGCTTACGTCTTCAGCCGGCACTTATCAAGGCCAGGGCCAATTCTGACGATGATCATAACCTACGCAGGTTGACGTTCCTCGACGACACCCTTCAAGGTATTATCAAGCGTTTCGAGGATGAGTACCCGGACACACGTGAGGATACTACAGTACCAAAACGTCCCCGTGCAGGCACCAAGGGAACCGAGGAGTTGCCGACTGTATTGCCACTGGAGGATTCTGCATTGGCCATCTCAGACAACGAAGATGAAGGCGAAATTAACGGAGGTAAACCGCTATCGAGATCCAACTCTATGGCCAAGATCTTGGTTCAGGAAGAAGGTCGAATTCTTCGTGCTGGCCATCGTTTCCGTGTCGGCTTGATGAAGCAGGAGCAGATTGACCTACTCAGCACAATCGATGATATCGGCTCGGATCCCAAGCACGTTAGGATGCTTGTTGAACTGGCAGAGGATATGGGTGGAGAAATGTGGGAGCTTGTCAAGAAGAAGGGTGCAGTGAGGGCATTCAAGGAGGATCGAGACATTGCACTCAAGTGCATGGAGGCAAGTGATCCAGAGCACTGGGGACGGTTTGCAGAGGCACAATACAAGTCTCGTGCCAACATTAGCATTCCGTCAGCGGCGAAGCAAGGAGAGGCGGCGGATGAGAGTGCAGTTGTTGATTAAAGTTGGTCTGTGGTGGGAAAACACAGACAAGATGGTTGTATAGGGTGTGACTGTTTAGCAGAAGACTGGGCCGAGGAGATATGAGGAGGTGGATGGACATGATATGCTCTGCGCGTAGAAGGCAGCGCTCAGAAGGCAGCGCTCGTTAACGATTGAGTTTTCTCTTTACCTTTTCTTTTTGCTTTAAGCGGGGAGTTTTGAATAGGTCTTTTTCCAAGAGAATAACTGGCTTTACATACCATACTATGAATGCGTGGATGTATGTATGGGATCACGAATAAGTGTACTTTTTGGGAGATGAGTGAACAATCTCGGTACATCAATAGATACATATGCACATAGTAATGCTGATTTGGTCAAGGGTATTAAAGACCAAGAGCGTGATAGCATTCGTATTTTGATGTTTCCTTAACCTTGTCTAGGTAGTATTTGATCCTCCGTGGATATTCGACCATGTAACCTTGGGGTAGGTTAAAGTTGGATTGTATTGGTGACACGGGATGGCCGGGATGAGTATGGGGCACAGAGAAGCAAGTCATGTTTCTAGATCTTATCTTTTTGCTTCTTCATTTGCTCTCGGCCTTATGTGAGAGTCAGGAAGAAGAAAAGTTTCGTTTTCTGGTTCAAGGCCGTATAATATGTGAGATGGGATGAGAGATTCGGGTTGGTACGTGACCTACAGCCCTTAATATAACTTACAAGATGCGCTATGCCCTTCTGGGCGAGGCAAAACGTGAACCATGCCTCATGAGGCAACAGGGGCTGGACTTTTCTCTGTATCTCCAACGTCTAAAGCCTCAGCTTACCTTTTCTTCGCTCGTAGCCTGTGCGCGTTTATTTCTTTTTACACTCCAAGGCATGAAATATCGAGTCATATTCGGTACAAACGTCTACAGTCCGCTTTTATTCCCGCCCGCATCACGTTGATGCTTCTTTTCAGGGTTGTATCTGACAGGAGAGATGGACGGTCGAGTCATGATGTGCTCATTGCTCAGGTGAAGGCAAAGGGACTCGCTTGGAATAGACTTTGCGCAGTTTATGGTCCGTCATTGTTGGGCTGCGTTTCGTCCATCTTAATGCACGAGTTATATGTCCAACGGTTGCTGAGCTGGCAATGCGATGACAGCAAACAAACAAACAAACCACAAACTCGATCGATTCTTTGCTACCCAACCATCAACGAACTATCGTGAATAACTCTTTCTTCACCATCACATCTGGTCTGTGTTGAAAGCAACGAGACGATCTAGAGCCCGCATGGCACCGAGTGGGTTGATCGTCACTCCATTTTCTAGGTTCCCAGCTGTGGTAATTATAGCTGATGTCGAAACAGAAGCGCGACCCTCCTCTGCGGATTACCCGTTAGCATCAGGCTGTCATGATTGGCTTCCAGCTGTCTGTCCAATTCATGCAAATGCTTCCAAGACCTATCTATGCCAGGGACCCATGCGAGATCCTTGTTACTGTACAGCCAGGATCAACCATCCTTGCTCAAGAGCAGCCTTCTTCTGCATCTCTCGTCTCTTCTGGGCCAACGACTTTCACGTCCTCTCTCCCCTCTTCTTTCTTTTCCATTCTACGGACCTTCTTTTTCATTCGTTCCGGTCTGTCGACTGTTGATTATTCCTTCATTTCTCACACTCTTTTGCTTTTGTTGCTTAGTCTGTCGTTTCCTTGTCATTTTTTTGCCCATTGCTATCCTTGAGGCGAGCTGCGCTCATCATCCATCGTAGCCTTTTTCACCCTTTTTGACCATACATAGCATCCTCATCTCGGATGTCACCAGTGATCAACGTACCTTACCTGACACCATCAACAAACGTGTCTTGCATATGATCTCCATTGGCCTACGTACACATTCGATTCGACTTCGCCACATCCTGTGACAGCCTTTGAACAAATCTCACTTCATCATCTTTCGTCATCTTATAACCAAAACCATTCCTATACAATGGAGGGGCCTCCATCTGCCCGGTCAACTAGACCATGGGTATGGGACAAGCCTGGCTCAGTCATGAACTTTGAAAACTTCGAAAGGTAATAAACAATAGTAGTCATAACTATATGCGACATTCGGCTAATTCGACATAGTATCTCGGAAGAACCTGGTTCATCAAGAACGACTTCTTCACGACCCCCGACTGGCCGCACCCGAGGCTTCACTACTTCATCAGGACGACAAACTGTCAGATGGCCCTTTCACAGCTTCAGCAACTCACGATCTTCTATTCCCTACTTGTCTCGTGGGAACTCCAACGCCAAGTCTATCCCACCACGTAGCTCAGGCACTCTTCCTCGTCGTGCTACCGGTGGCAGCATTAGCCGTTCTGTCGTCTCTAGTATACTCGGCAGCGACATCATCCCCGACTATGTCATCCACTTCATGCGCGGCGAGACGCCTGAGAGTCTCGCCCAGAGACATCGCATTCCAGATAGTCCCGAGCCTGGACAATTCCAAAGTTCGCATGGATCTAACCTCGCCAACTCACCGGAGGGCTCGAGAGACGGTACTCCCATGGTCGATCGAGAAAAGATGCTTGCGGGCGAACGACCGCAGCCGGCTCGATCTCTCATGACAGGATGGAGAGCTGGTGTTGTAGTCAACATGTGTTTAGCCTTCCTCGTCCTTGTGGCTTCTGTTGTCTGTCTCGCTCTCGCATCAGCTCAGGGGCACATGTCGATGCAGGAATCATCTTTAATGGAGGGCAGTTCGACCGCAGTTGAAGGCACCGCCAGAGGAATCTTGGCAGCCGTTAATGTGCTTGCCATCATTCTTCTCGCAGGAACCAACTTTGTCGTTCAAATTCTCAACAGCCCGACTCGTGCTGAGGTGGATAGCTCCCACTCAGCCTTCAAGTGGCTCGATATCGGCATCCCTTCACTACGAAATATGTCACTCATCTCTACAACCCGGGCAGCGCTATCAGGAATCATGATGGCGTTTGCCCTCCTGTCCCAAGTAATGTAAGGAACTTGCGTTGTAGACAATTAACCACAGAAATCGTCGCTAACAGTTTTCGCAGATATAATGCCATAATTATTACGACCGAACAATCCGGAAAATCCAAGTCTTCACTTGATGTCAACGGGCCTCTCCTCGCCACCATCACATTCATGAACGTGGTCATCATCCTCACTTATGCCATCGTGATCGCTTTGGCACTCACGAGACAGATGTTCAGCCCACTCGTCACGCTTGGTGATGCTCTCACCTCCTTCCTCGGCGACCCGGACTCTACCACACATGACTTGTGCCTCATCACCAAGGAAGATATTAAGAAGGGATTGTGGGGAAACCGAGAGGGAAAATATTGGAATGCGAAGACCAGCCGCTGGTTCAACATCCCCTCATTCAGCCGTTGGGGAATTTGGGGTTTGACATGGATTATGCCTGTTGGATTGGCTGTAGCTGCTCTGGTCTTGGGAGCCATGGGTGACCCTACCACAGCCTTCACTTCATTTGGCAAGGCGACAGTGGTATATGACCTGCCCGCAGGAATGTCGAGGCCTGGTCTGGCGATTGTTGCTGCTTTGCCTCAACTTCTTTTGGGCGTGCTGTACCTCTCGAGCAATGCGCTGCTCAGCTTGTTCTACCTGTCTGACGAGCTCACGCAGTTCGCATCGGGTGCCCACCCTTTTCGCGTGTCTTCGGGTGTACCACTCGGTTCACAGACGAGCTCGCTATACCTCACTCTGCCCCGGCCCGTGTCATGGATGCTCTTCTTTCTGGTAACAGCCATGGCTTTTCTCCTTAGCCAGGGTATTCTGCTTGTATCTGTGGACGGCAGTGAGGGATCCACTACCGGCATCGGCTTCAGTCCCCTGCCGCTACTTATCCTCCTCATCCTACTTGTGGTGCTGGGTCTCGGCATTGGTGGTCTATCGCTCCGGAGTGTGGATCCCCGCGGTGCCGTTGAAGACGGAGCCCCGGCCGGCAACCCACTCGCTCTGGTGGGCGGAACATGCTCGGCCGTTTTGAGCGCACGGTGCCACCGGGTACCGAGAGAGGGCGGCGTTGAAACACTCGAGGTTCGATGGGGCGTGGTGCGAGAAGGTGTAGGAATGAACGCAGGACATGCAACCTTTTCTGGACGACCTGTGGGGGATATATTGGTTGGGCGAGCGTACGCATAAGGGGGGATGAACAGATGAATATATACCCGTCGATATACTGCACTGTTTCGTGGAATTATCGCATCTTTGGCAGCGTTCCTTTGTTATTGATTATGGATTCATTATACGGTCGATAATGTATACATGGAGGATATACCTGGCGTCTATTGGATGAGGATTAATGAGAAAAGTTTGAATAGTGAAATAGTCGAGTTTGCTGGTCATTCATCCATTTGTTTCTACGCTGTCTTTTACTGTGTTATTTGTTATCTTTACAGCCTTGAGGTTATTTCTTCATTTGTTTCTATGCTATCTTTGATTCTTGAGGCTGAGATGACGTTGGATATAACATCCTTGTAGATGTGGCCACATTTCAGCTTGAAGGAACCCAACGCAATTATTAATGCTCGAATTGGATTGGGGGCTGCCCAACAAAAGGTACACAGTTGCAGTTGTTGGTCCAGCTAGATGCTTGATCTCACGATGTGAAGTGACCGATGATCGACAATTGAGATAATCAAAACTGGGTCATGAGCTCACCTCAAGATGAAGAACGAACACGAAACGAATAAACACGTGGGATGGTGCCAGTAACAGACGATTCGAACCCCTCACATATACATTGTCAAGTTTCAACAATTATAGTTGATCTTTGAATAAAGTACCATGTAAAGAAGGGTATGTAAGCACTTGGAGAGAGGAGAGCAGTGATTAATAAGAAATATTAAGCAAGTAAACGAATGCTCTAGATTCGTCAAGCCTCACCTCTTGGTTCTCGACCTCGAAGTAGAAGCTGAGTCCAGTTAGACAGGGGCACAGTCAATACATTGTAATCTCTTTAAGCCACAAGTGCCCAACTAAAATTCAGCCCCAGACCCAGAATCCAGGTCATACGATTCACTACCACATCAGCTCAAGCGTCGGTCGTTTCTTACAATTACCGAGACCGTGATTGGTCAGTCGCCTCTTTCTCTTTCCCTTTGGGTTCTCCTGCCTTCGGTTCAAATATTTCTGTGTGTACCTTGAGTGGCAGGTGCAGGTACGTATCTACTTACGCTTTGGCCCCATAATGAAGGTAGGCACGGTGGATCAAGCAAGCAAGGCAGGCAGGCAGGCGGCAGGTCCGCAGCAGTAGGTACGGATACCGACCCGAACCGACCAACTTGTTGGCGAGGAAGGAGCACCTCCTTTGAGGTAGTGTAGGTAGTGTAGGTAGGCAGGTACTACTTAAACACAAGCTCCTCTCATTTGACCTACCTTCCTCTTCTTTGCTTTGACTTTGACCGTAACTTTACACATTTTATTTATCATAGAGTTTTCATCCATTCAACTCAAACTCACCTGAATCTTACTCCTACAAACAACCAAACCTCGACCACCACTTACACACACACTCACCCACTCACCCTCACAAGTCGTCTCGTTTAGACTTACCAACACCGCCAACATGACTTACACAATGACCGCCCACCTCTGCAAGCAAATCTACGCTTCATGGCGTCAGACTCGACAACCTTCTCCCGAACCAGCTCCCCAAAGCCAGACTCCCTCGTCCATGTTCCGTCGTCAGGTCTCACGATCTCCTTCACCTCCTGCTCAGCGATCTGAGCGACGTCAATCAAACGCTTCAGACTCGGAATGGCCTTCCATCAGTCGTCGCTGAGGAATATTTCAGAACCGATATTTTCCTTACTCACTCACGACTTATGAGACGGGTCGATTTTTGCATTCGGGACAACGGACACAGCATCTAGCGCACATACATGACTTTGTTATACTCTTTTCACTCAACACACACACAACCTTCAACATTCTCCGAGTTGGACTCTTTTCTTCTCTCAGAGACCCCAGCATCTCGCTTCTGACCCCTCTCGATGACAATAAAAAAATACCGAACCTTGAAATACCCCAACAACAAACCTTCCAACCAAACTCTCCCTCAGACGAGATGCATCAAAAACAGCCCAGAATGGGTGGGGCCGAGACGACATTCCGGTGTTGATCACGAAATTTCGTGCCAAAGTGGCATAACCCATGCTCCCCACGTCCAAGGTTGAGGGAAACCTGCCATGTAGATCGACGTGCGAGTCGTCATTCTCTCTTGATGGGACAAGTTGATCTTTAGGTACGATGTGACAGGTTCGGCTGCAAACGGAAGAGAGGCATGCTTCACCTCAGATGCACCCCTTTTTCATCTTTTTTACTCGTCTTTTTAATTAATTGTTCAGTGGTTGAAATCAGCAACCTCCTTTTTGATATAGATACCCAAAATGAGACTTGATATTCCAAACCAAACCAATCTCGTTGCATCATCTCAACAATCTCTAGATCCCAAAATCTCATCTTTCAACCCCTGACAAACCATGACTCAAAATCGATAGCAGTGGCATGACCATCTGCCCACATTCAGACCCCCTGTAGTCGGGGCGCGCCGCTGTTTGTGATTGATTTTGCGGGGTATTCAAAAAGAGTCAGACTGACTGTGGCTGATGAAGTCGATCCTTTAATGGGCATCTCATCACGTGCTATCACGACAGCGAGCGTACAGATGCCGTAACCAAAGTAAAGTATCGTCAAATTATATGTTGACAAAAACGAGAAAAAAGACAACAAAAATATCAAACATGACGCTTTACCCCAGATTCACTATTAGCTTTCCCCAGATTTCAGATCAATTTATTGTCCGACTCCAACTCATTCAGGTGGAAGCGAATGTTGCTTCTCCTCGGATCGGTTCGGATCGGCTTGGCTGGTCTCTTCCGAACGAACTATCGAGCTTACATATCGTAAACCCCAGCTCAGCTCAGCTCAGTCATCTTGGTCTGGGTCTTGGTCATGATCTTGGCCAAGTTAAGTGGCCTGTTTTATCTGGTCTATTAATAGAGATCACTGACGTAGGGATCTAGCTTGGGTCTCAAAACAACCAATATTATGCTCCGTCACTAGTAAACTCATGCAACGGATATAAACAGAAAATTGTTCGTGTTACTGTCCAGTTGTATCCGCTTTCGCTTCGTTTTCATCGTTTCGTTTCTCATCAGCCCAATTGTATATCCTACTCTCTCCATGTCCAATGACAACGGACAAACCACCTTCTCCTGTGTCCTTACACAAATCCCTCGATAACCAATTCAATGGCCATATCTACACGTCTCCTTAGCTCCTTAATCCATCTTCTACATGCTCTCCGTAATGTTGAATATCCCCTGCGCCGCTTCCGCCTCCATCGACGGCTCACCCGCTTGCATCGCTCCCGTGTGCTATGTCGACGTCTCTACATGGCCGACGCAGCCATCGTGTCGATGGTGGGCTTGGATGTTAACTTTTGTGGCTGCTCTTCCTCTCCGCTGCCATCCGGCGAATCCTGCAAGGCTACGTTGCCCTGGATTCGTCTCTTGGCAGCTCTCTTGTCTGCTTCCGTGATGTTCTCGTCCAGCTTTCGCATATCAGGAGTCCACTGTTGCTCACTAGGCGTGTGGCCAACAGACATGCCTACTCGGACCTGTTTCATGTATTAGTCGCTGATTGCTTCACCACATGTTAACTACTTACCAGAGTTTCAAGTGCGTCCTTGCCATTGTCGACAAGATCATCATCAAACACCATTCTTCCAGGCTCAAACAGCAGCAAAATTGTACTACCGCCAAACTTGAAGTATCCAAGTTCATCTGCTCGGCGGACTTTGTCACCCTCATTTCGGGTGATGACAGTGCTGCCTACCATCATGGCACCTACGCAGATAACCATGACACGGCCATGCTGCTCACTGTCAATAGGAACAAGAACTCTGACATTCTCTCCGTACACATCCAGGGCTGATCGAATAGCCATGGGGTTGACTGTGTAGTATTCGCCCTCGATCGTCTTGGGCTTACCCATGACACCGTCAACGGGAATGTGGAAGCGATGGTAATCCTGAGGAGCCAGTCGGAAGATACCCAACGCACCACCCTCAAATCGTGACACATCTTCAGGGTAGGCATCTCCTAGGAGTCTCTTCATGTTGAACTCACGACCCTTGACCCAAATCTTGGTCGCGGTTGTGATCGAGTTGAAGACAACACTACGGCAATCGGCCGGTGAGACGATGATGTGAGGGTTATCAGGTGCCGAGCAAGGGCGAGCTCCAGGCTTGAGGGCACGATAGAAGAATTCGTTAAAGTTGTTGAACTCTTCCAATGGCAAGAGAACCTCTGACATGTCGAGACCATGGAAAGCAATGAACTTTTCAATCTCATCCTTGGATGCAGGGTCGTCAAACTTCTTACCCTGCTTGATACTCAGGTTCTTGAGCAACTTGCGGACTGTTATCTCGTTAGTATAGTCACTCTTCTTTTGAGCCCTCATACTTACTTCGCTTGTTCTCCATATCTCGAGACTTGAGACCCTTGTACAGCAGGCGAATGCCCAGTCTGACGTAGACGCTCATCTTCTCCTCGTTGATCTGGCCCGTGATACGGTCTTGGACAAGAATGTTGGCCGAGTTGGCACCCAGCTTATATCCACCATACGAGATCTTGGTGATGACCTTGGAGTACCACTTGCGTTGAGCCTGGCTGGCCGTAACAAATCCGCCCACAAGGACGCTGTTCACCTGTCTCCAGTCCTGGCTTGCACAGGTCGCAATATGGGTGATGATGTCTGCATCCTTGCGCTTGTTGAGTCGCGGCTGGTGGCAGATTGGACATTCTCGAATCTCCACAACGTGCTCTTCACCACGATCATCGCTGCTGTCAGACTTATCAAGAGGATCGCTCTCCTCGTCCGCTGGTGTCTTCAACGTGGGAACATTGGAGATGGGTGTCTGGGTACCCGATGTTGAGTCCAGTTCCAGAACGCTAGGGTTTTCTGATCCGCTATTGTTGTTGTTATTTCCATGGATGGGCACGTGGAGAAGGTTCTTCATATCTGGCACCAACCCCCTAAGCTTGTCAGCCGCAGTGGCTGATGATCTCCTACGGCCTTCAAGTTGGTCTTCCAGACAGATGACACACTCATCCATAGTAAGCTCCCAGTTTTCATCATTATCAGCGTCACGGTGGGGGAATCGCTGGAAGAAGCTGTCGATGGTGTTCTCAGTAAGAGTAGAACCCAGAGACTCGAGCATGGTTGTGAGCTCGATTCTGCTGATGCGGCCACTCTCATCGGCATCATATTGTCGAAGCATGGCTCGCCAGAACTGCTGTCGGAGGGCATCGTACGGCATGTACTTGGCGCGAAGGTACAGAACAGGGTTGTGCTTCTTCTCCCACTTTTCAGTGTTCTTCATCTTGAGGGGCACGTTGTACTCATAAAAATCGGCATCTCCGCTGTCCTGGTTGGTTGATTCCGGCTCAGCGCTTGTGTTGGCGAGGGCATCTGTAGGTGCCAGCATATTAGGGTTAGGTGCCGATGTGGGAGCTGCGGGATTCACCGATGTCACGCTCGTGTTGGATGTATGCTTGCTCAATGGTGGACGGATCATCTTGCTGATGCTTGTGGAGGAGTTGGAGCGCGATATGGAAAGCTTCTTGAATCGCGATCGCGAAGGAAGCGCCGCGGCCTGTGCAGGTACTTGAATATCGTAGAGTCCATTTTCGGGGTTTGCTCGAGGAGCTCTCTCAATCAACTGGTTAACTGGGAGATCGCACGAAGCAATGAAATCGTTACCGGAATACTTGTCGTGATCAATGACGGTGAAGGCAAAAGAGTATTGCTGCTCGTGGCTTTGAATGTGGAACAGCATCTTCTCGTTGAAAACAGGGTTGAGATCGTGACGGATGCGCCGGGTTCGGTATGTCTTCTTGCCAAGAGATGCCACGACGAAGGGATCCATATCGAAGCTCGTGCGCGTGAGATTGGACTCGGGAGGCAGATCCGTAATCTTGATAACCTCGAGGTAGATGATTCCAACCACGTCAGAGCCATTGCTGGTAAAGGCGTAAGGGTTGTTGCGCTTCCTCTTCTTCAATCCTCGAATTCGGAGTCGCCGCTTGCGCTTGGTGGCATCTTGCTCGCCCTCTTCTTCATCACCCTCGTCGTCTTCGTCATCATCTTCGTCGAAGTCGTCATCGTCAATGTCGCTAGGGCTGTCCTGGGTGTTGGAGCCAGATTGAGGACCACCGGCCGGGTTTGGTGTCATTGAGGGTGTAACATTGCGAGAGGCAGGAGAGGCGCCTACGAGGCCTTGGAACTTTTCGAGGATCTGCTGTGGTGTCGCTGACGGGTTCGTGGTGTCGACGAGGGAAAACTGTAGCTGGACCTCGCCAGAGACAACGCTCGTCTTCTTGCCGGGACGCTTGCTCTTGAGCCGGTACCAGGTTGGTTCTTGTTCAACCTTTTCGTTATTAAAGATCTCCTCGAGCGCGAGATCGAATTCGCCCATGTAATCTTTTCCGAAGCGGTCCTTGTCCCAGCAGATGACATCCAGAACCAGGTTTTGGACAGATGTAAGCGGGATTTCTTCGGTGACGTTCCATTCTGGGTTGAGTGTCTTTGGGACATCGTTGGTAACGACTCGAGAGTCGCCGCTGGAAAGAACGAGGTACTGAAGGGTTGATTGTCAGCATTGAGAGTATTTGGTTGGGCTTAGGGGGACTTGCAGGATCGGATGTGCCGCTTCGATCTTTGGCTGCGAGATCTTTACCCTGGGTGGACGTTAGCAGATTGCTGATGAATTGAGTTTATGTCGCGATGGTAGGCGTTGGGTTGCGGTCGCGTAGAACGGTTGAGCTGGTCAGAGAGTGGTGATGGGTTGGCTAAGCTTCTCTCCAACCAGTTTCGGCGCGTACAGCATGAACGGAGACAGGCGGGTTTCAGTACCTTTATAATATAAATTTTCAAAGCCAGGCCATTCCCAGCGTCCCTCGAAGGGCTCGTGCTATCAGTCTTTGATCTCATGGGGGGACTGTTGCTGCGATTGTTCTTTGATCTTCCGTTGCCGTTTGTGGTTGTGGTTGTGGAGGAGGAGGAGGAGGATCGAGAGGTCGATTTGAGTCGTTTTGGGATGATGCGCACCATGACGAGGAATAGGCCTTGGCTTGGCCGGACTGGGGCTCCAACAGCTGGAGCTCCCCGTCACACACACACACCTACAGTAAGTAAAACAAGACCCAACTGCCTGCAGCAGTCGTGATAGATCGATCGACAGCGGGGGTGCCGCGTAGAGGTGGCCCCTTGCCTGCCTTGCTGCAAGCTGCCCGTTGAAGTGTAGGTTGGGTGCAAGCTCTCAGCTCAGGCCGGATTTACAGGTGATGACGCCTGCAAAGTGCACTGTAACCGGGTATCCCAGGGCGGTAAGGTTGCTTCCGCCGGGGGTGTTGCCCGTGAGCGAGCGGTTGAGCCGTCGTGAGATTGGTGGGGATGCCTCGGGAGGGCGGGGAACAAATATGTAGCGGAAGTGACGTAGCAATCAATCAATCAATAGAATAAAGATTGAACCAGGAACAAGCCAGACTTTGAGTGCCTGGATTTACCTAGTTTAGGTACGGTATTCTTTTGCTGCCCGTCAAAGTGATATCACTTGTCAACACCTTTCAGCGCGAATTAATTGCCCTTCTAAAAGGGGGGGAGCTTATTATCGTCGGTCGGCGTGTTGATCGTTTCGGGCTCGCTCGCATCCACAGGGCTCGGCTCAGCTCAGCTCAGCTCCAAATTAGTTGCCCGGTATCCGTAGTCAGCATGAATGAAACTCGTTTTCGGACCCCTTTTTGGGACTGTTGCTGTAAGTCGTCGTGTCGTATCGTGGCTTAGATTGGCTCCTTGATTCAATATACGTCGTAACCACTCGCAGGATGCTTCTTTTCTTGTTTGTCTCTTTTGATCCCGTGTATCCGTATTCCTCTGCTCTTCGGTGATTGCTCAGTTCGTACTGTAATGCAAATTCTCTCTGGTGACTGCACAGGCCAAGCCACGGCCAAGACCCGGAATCAAGTGTCAGCAGCGCCGTCTGAGCCGTGATTGTGGGACAATGAACGCGTTTGATGATCGGTCGGTGATCGGTCGGTGGAGCAATACGTATAGTGATCGATAGTTTGTGAGTGAGGATGAGAGAGATGATGAGGTCGAAGGTGAGGCACGTGAGGTCAGTCGAGAGAAGAATGCCTAGTACATAGATAGGTAGGTAGGATATAAAGAGGTAATAAGAGAAGGGGGATATTCAGATTAAATCCAACTCGGTAATAAAGGAGACAGACTGATCGATACTAAATCAAGCATGTGCATTATCATCCACGGAGCAGACAATTGGACTTCGCTTCCCCTGTTGGTTTATTTTTAATCTCGTCTTATGTCTCGCATAATAGAAACAGAATCCAGACCAGGAGAAGGAAGAGCAGGAAAGAAACAAAAAAACAAGAAGAAAGAAAGAGGAAGAAGCAAAAGGGAATCCCCCTTGTTTTATTTTAATATCTACCCAAGGTAGGCACATGAGCAGGTACATCCATACAATCCAGTCAAGAATAAGCTCCCTCACTCTAATTTGATATTCCTTTTGCTTCTTCTCATGTACATGCCTACTAAATTTCAAGGTCCTGGCTTCAGCTCCAGACTCCGTATTCTCAAGGACTAGACCACTCGAGACATTCATGGATAATGTTGGGGCGCCTTTTCCCGTGCCGATTTGGCCGTCTACTAGGTACTCCCTAGGGGATAAGAGATCCATGGGACACGTATTCAACCCATCGATCTCACCGGATCGTCCCAATCAAGCTAATCAAAGGCCCTTCCCTTGTCTCAACTCATGTTCGTTCTTATTGAGAAAATCCCTCTTATTCTCTTTAGCCTGGTTCAAAGTTACTCTACATATCATTGGTACCTTGTCCGCCTTTGTTTTAGCCTCTTTCTACATAGTTACGTAGGTAGTGTAGCATCCGTAGCTCGCCCTAATCAAGGTAGGGTGACATATCTATCCCTCGTGTTGAATTCCATCCATCCTAATAATGTACCTAATCTGCATTCAAATATCGCATCTGTCCAAATAGGCAACTCGTTTTTTTGACTCCTGGCCTCAGTCTTGATTATGCCGATTGTCCGAGAATGAACCTCTATCCATGGGTTTTGGTGGATTATACGGATACTACGGAGTACGGATACCATGAGATTAAATCGTCGATCAACATCACTCAGAGCACTTTACTTTACTGTTGCTTTACTCTCCATCTACGTAAGAGCACAGAAAGAAACGACAAAGAAAGGAACTTTGGCTTATGCATGTCGTAGCTAGGCTAAACCAACAACGGAACCAACCACCCCATGATTTTCATCACCGCTCAGATACAGCTCAAGCCTCAAGCTCAAGCTCAAGCAAGGTAAGGTCACGTCAATCAAGCAAGGTTGCCGACTCGCCGACAATTAATCTCTCTTATTCCTCCGTCACCGCTTTTTTTATTCCTTCGGCCATTAAATGTAGGTATCTAGTTTTGCATGTGATCAAGACCATAATTCATCCATGAGCCCTCAGATAGGCCATATTCAACATGACTGCCATAACTATTGAATTGATAGACCCGTATATCAATTCCCCAACTCAACTTAATCCTTCAATCGGTACATATCCTACGGAGTACATCCATCACATTCAATATTCTACTCCTAATTAGATCGCTCCAGGTCATCTCGACGTCACTGGAATGATCCAACAATTCTCACGTAACAAAACTTTACAACACCCTTGTCTATTATTATCATTATTACTACTCTAATTATGTATCTCAAGGCTGAGACAGCGCCACAAATCACCAACTCCGTCACCTCATCCCCCCTAGTTAGTTAGCATCGCCAACGTTTTGTTCCATAGCATCAGCTCCCCTGACCAAGATGCGACCATTTCATACATCACATCACGTCGTACTACTACTTGAAATCCTCCTAAATCATCCCATCTCAGTTTAGACCCGGCTTGGTTCCCCGAACCTCCCTCCCCAACGCCTCGGTTGAAGCTATCACCACCAGCGCCATGTTTCAAAGCTGATCATGTCTCACTTCAACACCCACCGAGACAAGCTCAACACTTGACCGCCATTCACCATCTCATCATCTTCATACTGTAAATGCATCATGTGAACTGTTCAAAAGACAAGATAATGCATTTGCTTCTCTAACGCCACGCTACGCTATGAACTCTTCAACCGAGGTACCCATCCTTTATGCTGTTCTGCGCTGCAATACTCTCTCTATCCAACGCCTTTACCATAACATGTGTGTGCCATTGTATTCCCATCTCTTTTGACCGCCAAACTCCGGTTTATATGCAATTCTCATATCACACCAATGCTGCCAAATCAATGCAAAAACACGCTCCTTCGCAAATGCCAGACTCTTTATACCGCTGTACACGAAACCCCAGTCGTCCCCTCCTCTAGATGTTCTAGAACGTTTACTGCATCTAGGTAAAGAATGTTGCTTTTACCCAGGCAATCGCTTACCAGTATCTCCTTCGCAAGACTGATAACCCCTTGAGCCCCATTACGCTGGCTCTGGGTTTGTAACTCGGATGGTTCCAAATCTGCAACGGTCAAGATCCACTGCTTTGTGGCTTCTCGCGATACGGTGGTGTTGGTCTTGTCTTGTTTCCCTTCACCACCGAAAGCCCAGCAAATCAAAGAGCAGACATAGACACCCCAGTAGTCTGAGATATCGGCCAAGGGTACTATGTGTTGCTGGCTAGTTTCCCCTCTGCTGTCTTCTACTTGATTGGACGAAGACTTGAGGTGAAGAAAGGCCTTTAAGGCGCGAGCGGCAAAGACAGTGGCTATCGCAGCTGTCCCCGAGTTGCACCATGTTTCGAATAGTTTCTGATGTTCCGCAAAGACGCTAGAGTCGGCTAACTTCTTGTTGAACACAAAGCTCCGTCCAGATACCGACAATAGGGAGTAGAGGGGTGTGTGTTGTAGAGCCAGGTAGGTGCTAGCAACGGCCGAGTCAGGGAATACTCTTGACATGAGCATTCTATCTGACTTGAATTTTGGTGTATCTTCCACTGGAACAACATGTTCTGCACTCTGGCGCCACGGAAGGAATAACGAGCATGCAGCAAGTAGAATTGCCGCGTCAAAGGCAGGGGCAGAGGCTATTTCAGAGGCAGAAAGCATCTCCAGGCCCGTGCTCGAGATGGTCTTTGGGTTCTTTCTTGTCCGTGATCTTGACCATGCTTGGGGGTTTTCTGCTTCCCACTGTTTTGTTGTTGTAGCTGTAAGTGGAATAGGAAGAGTGCTTGGAGAAGAGTAGTCCAAGCCAGGAGCAGAAACGTATTGCCGTTCGTGGTAGCGTGAGCTGTGTACATCCAGGAGGAAGCAGGCGGCCAATAGTCGTCGTCGAGTTTCTGCAGCAATCCAGGACTTCCAGGCCGGGGTTCCCCGTGCAGAAGACCGGGGAATAGATGTACGTTGATCATTGACAACCTATCGGGAGTTGAGCCAGCCGTTCGAGTGGTTGTGAGAGTCAAAAGAAAGACATGAAGTCGGGGAGTATATCCAAATAAGAGAAAGAAGATGATTAAGTAGAAAGAAGGGGAGAAAATGAAAGAAAGGGAGAAATAAATCAAGAAAAATCACGCGAACTAACCCTGTGGTAAAGTGAAGCGAACCGAGCAGAGGGCTGATGTGACTGTGGCTTTCTACCACGAAAACGTGCATAATACTCGCAAAGTGCAATTGTTTGCTGGACGGGTATTGACCACTTCTCAGCTTGTGTGAACTAAGTGTATCAGCACCGGTCGATTGTCGATTGCTCCCTTGGCGAGCTCCTGTTCTCTCAACTCACCACTTTGGATTTTCGCCAGGCGTATGCATGAAGCTGGGCTCCCTTGATGCGATCGTCTGCGTTGGGGATGCATTGTGTTGCCAGAGCGGCCATGGCACTCTGGAGCACTTGCACATGCTCCATCTCCTCCTCAGGTACATCTTGGTACGTGTGCCTGTGAATGATGGGGTTCTTGGGGTGGACCTTTTCCCAGTAGGTTTCCAAATATCCCGGAATAGCCTCCTTGGTCTCCGTAGGAAGAGATAGGGGCATCAGGTCTTCGGCGCTCAATAGGCTGCCATCTGGAGGTCCAGAGCTGCATCCCCCCAGATCGAAAACCCCGCTTGATGTTGGTAGCGATGGGACAGCTACTAAAGTCTCAGATTGAGCAACAGCCAGTGAAGGGGAGATGCTACGAACTGTAGAGGTTGGTATCTGATTGGTATTACTGAAGGCAGGGCCTTCAGAGTATCCAGGTAAAAGACCCATGCCGCCAAAGGCAGAGGGATATGCTTGCGGTGGAGTGGTGGTGTAGGGATACGGGCCAGAATAAGCATCGTTGTCCATGCTGGCAGTTGGCATATCGCTCGAAGTGGTCGGGTAAGTTTGTGTCGTGTTCACCCAAGGTCCGTTTGTTGCTGGTACGGGGAACTGTGGACGTCTTGTGTTATCTGGGGGTGTCGAGAATGTGCTTGTTGGGGCCGATGAAGACAGGCTATCAGCCCAGCGAAGTTCTGGTGTTGTGTCATCGGGAATAGTAGACATCATAGACATATCAGACATGTTTCTTGGCCCGAAGTCTGGTACAAAGCCATCGTTTGCTGGTAGTGATTGCAGAACATACTCGGTTGATCGGATGGAGTAAGGATCTGAAGGATTGTTCATAGACGGCGTATTGAAGCTCGGGTTTGGAGCAGACGTGGAGGGCACTTGTGCCCATGATCCAACTACACTGGGATCATTGCTTGGACCTACTGTCTGAGTTTCGTCGAAGATACCGGGTATCTGAAGTCCTCGGGGCTGAGAAGGATCTGCCCGAGGCAAAGGAGGGGTTTTCGAGGGAGGTTGGGAAGAATGTTTCGGTGGTTTAGCCTCTGATGCATCTTGTTCACTATGTCTGGTTAGACTTGAAACTGTCTCGGGGTGATCGTCCCAACATACTGTCTCTGAACATGACGGTCGAGGAGGTCCTTGCGATGAAAAGTCTTATTACAGTTTTGAACGGGACAGAACAGATCGGGAGCTGAGTGACTAAGTTGATGGCGTCTGGATCACAACAGTTAGAATCGTATATCAACTCTGTAGAGAATAACAAACCTCAAGTGTTCTGCTCTAGAGAATGTCTAAGAAAGTCAGAGATGAAGTAGAAACGAAAAGGAAGAAGCATACCTTTGGACACTGGTTGCATGTATGAACCGGCACACCTTTCTTTGCCTTGCTAATCTTTCCAGTGATGGGCGTCAACTTGACGTGCGGCTCGCCGGTGGCCGCTCCAGTTGTGAAAGGCCTCATTGGGGTGTTTGATGATGGACCAGCTTGATAGGAGAAGTCGTTGGAATCGACACTTGCGTTGCTACGGCGTCGACTATTCATCTTGAGATCGGACTGGGGTGACGAGTGTTGAATAACAGAAGATATCATGGAGGATCCAGGAGGATCAGACCTGTTGTTGTTGGAAGACGAGGAGGGTGGGCGGTTTAATGTAGTAACATAGTTGTGAGTAGAGTGTGGCCCTGAAGTCAAGTCAATGGAACGGCTTCCGGGACTTGAATCGACGGGTTCGTCGTCGGTATTCATGATATTCTTAAGGCTAGCCATGACCCGTAGTTGATAACAGAAGCACGAATCAAAAGAGGCAGTGAGTACGGAGAATTATAGATGGGCAAGCCAAACTTAGTAAGACACAGCCCCCGTGGAGGCGTATGAATAAGTCCCGGCAGATGGGACGGTTTAGTCTCATGTAAAGAAGGTGATGAGGGTATAGAGCAGCAAGTGGGAGTAATAGTGGGGGAGTTGGCGTAGAATCTCAAGCAAGAATACAGACGGGAGAGAGGTACGGACGGTTAAGGCTGGGGGACAAAGCGTAGTCTGGGTATAGTATGTATGGATGTAGGCGATGAGCTAGCCTCGAGTACTGAGCAGGGATGTGGATGAGAATATGGGGCTCGGTGTAAGTGAGATGTTTACTCTTGGTACAAAGATAGGAACCAAAAGAGGCATTGCTGGATTGGACGTGGGCAGGATTATTTGAGAAAGGGCTAGAAGATGGAGTCGAGGTGAGTGATTGACCCAAGGTTGAAGACAACCCTGCGAGCTGAGATGGGGCGCAGGGCATGGGAGTTGATGCATCAGCAGGGATGGATGGTCATGTATGTATGTATGTACATACAAGATTAGATGGTCTGAAGGAGGTGAGGTGTAGGGAAACAAGAGATGCACCTGATGCAAGGCACTGGTCTGCTTCTTGATTACTGTATGTAGGTAGTGTACCAGATAATGTCCTCGACACCAGCCAGACATTGTTTGGGTTCGACGTGCCACCCTCTCACATCAACCCTTGTCGCAGGCTTGCCGCTCCCTGTTCGTCGAGAATGCGACAAGTGGCGGGACGGGGCCGCAAGCGCCATCTAAGCCTTCACAAAGGAACGGTACCTGATACTAGCGCCTGAGTGTGGTACCGTATGAGAATGGTGCACTATCATTCCCGACCGATCCGATGGCTTGCGGGTGATTAACTCGAGCCTCGCGCTTAGACAAAGTTGGCGTAGACCGTCCAATGTCTTTTGGAGAGAGACAGAATGGCGTCGTTGATCAGTAAGAACTGTTTTATTGAGAGGAAGCCGTTGTGCGCCAAAAATATCAACGCACAACAGCAGCAGCTCCGAGGCGTGGAACAATATTCAAATTGAAGCTAGGGGATGCTGGGAGCTAGGATTAGAAGCTGGAGGGAGCTCCCTCGAGCTTCCAAGGGAACTAAAGCAATGCATCTGGGTCTGCATCTTGGCACTGAGACATCGTGGGAGTGAGTGTGGGCGTGGGCGGCGGGTAAGGCGTCAAGGCGTCTGTTGGTGGCCGCCCTACTGTACGTTAAAGCTAGAACCGACCGATCAAAGATACAGTCAGTGAGTACAGTACCTATCTTGATGCGTCCAGAATGACAACAGACATGACATTGCGTGTGTATGTAGTCGGGATGGAGGTGGCTTTCTGACAGGGATCGACAATGATGCATAGGAAAAAAAAGATCCGATGCCTTAGAAGAGGCGGTGTCTGGAAGATCTGAGTCGAGGAAAAATAGAGTGAAAGAACAGCGGCCGACACTCTTACTTGCATCAGTGACAGGTACCGGCTTACTAAGTCAAGATTGGTAAACAGACCGCTGCTGCCGAGATGCCAATACCTCTATCAGCCATTTCATTGATTGACATTACTGCATTCATTCCATTTGCATAGCATGTTCATATTTTGTATACTACAATTACTTCATCTCCTTCCATTCTGATGCAAGCCACTTTCGGACAACCTTGGAACCGGAAGCAATCTTACAAGTGCTTATTATCAGTGTAAGTGGTAGGTACCTACTAAGGTATGTACACACCCCCACCCCACCAGCCTCATAGGGCGAGCGCGCCGTTGAACCACTGACCGTATCGTATCGTCTGAGCCGTCATTGGGTCGGACACATCTGATTTCTGATGCCAATATCTAAATCCTCCGTAAAACTCATGACACACGCAGTGAAACTTGACTTGAGATTCTGGATCCTTCCCCCTGGTACCGTCAATTTGAATCCTTGCTCTACAGTACATACATGCAAGGGTGCTAGCCCAGCCCTGTTGGGCGCTAGAGGAACCAAGCAAAATTGAAAGAGAGGCACACCAACTCAGCCACGTCGAGGGCCCATTGGTCAGTGGTTCATGATGACCTGAGGTGACCTATTTTTACATTCTTGGCTGCGCCTGTTGGCGTTGTCACTGCACAGACTCTTCCCTTAATCGGTGGGGAAGAGTCAAGAGCGTCATGATAGATGATGATAATGCTTATTGAGGGATCGACAGATGTTAATTCGAGACAAGGCACTCTTTGGGTAGTTAATTTACGGATCGACCAGTCAGTCAGTCAGCAGGGTATGTATGTAATTACAATATGCCTCGCGGCGACTTAATGACCCATGAAACATTAGAAATCCATCCTTTACTGACTCGGAAGCCGTTGCGAATTGCGACGCCGTCCCGAGCCAAAGGATGATGATGGATTGCGGGCCGGTCCCCACGTTTCACGCTCCATGGCATGGCTCACTCGCTGTCTGTGGTCCCCCCGCGTTTTGGCTGGATATGGAAAAAGGGTAAGAAACGGCATCAAGAGGTTGTCATGTCTTCTTCCTAAATTAGATCACCACACACATACATACATAAGATGCTGTCCATTGCATTGGGACCAGTAATACCGATCTTTTTCGGGTTTGAGGCCAAGACAAGACAATGCAGGATTCGGCCCGCACGGAGAATATTCCTTAATCGAATACCTCCACGAGACCTGTAGAACTGCTGCAACCACATATCGATGTCTGGATGGACAGAAGCAAAAAGCCTCGGGCGCTTGATTCCCGACTATTTTTGTATTTGTATGCACTCTTCAACCAATGCAATAACTAGAAGAAGCGGCTTTCCTCAATGCAGATCTTGGACCGAAATCCACAATGCTTCGCGTAGCCAAGCAATTCTCTACATACGGCGATACCACATGAACTCATCCCGTCGGTAGACATGTGCATACATATTGACTGACAACTAGTATGTTTCAGTGTATGTATCTGCACGTCTGGTCTGATTCGCATGGGTTCCTCTGGGAACGGAAGCAGATCTACGGATACACATGAGGGAGGACACGCATGCTTACGACTGTCTGGCATTCAGTTACCACATGGTATCCGACTTTTCTATTACACCGCAATTTGAACTAGTCGACTAATCACTCATTTGACTTCTGACCGAGTTCTTGACTGACACTTCAAGGTTGGGTAAGATGACTTCTCCTTTCGGACCTTTACCCGACCCATCCTGCATCGTGTGGTTTGCCTATCACAGCCTGGTCCGAGTCTTTGGGTTTTACGACCCAGGGCTTTTTCGGTATTCTGACTGTAATTACTGAATCTCTGAGACATGGCATTTAAAAGTATCGGAAAGTTTCTTCTGCCTGATGTTGATCTTTTGTGTTGCTGCTGCTGCTTCTTCTGCTGACTGTACGATCGACAAGCTCAACCATCTCCCTCATTCCAATGTGCTACCACTCACTCACTGCCTTGGCTCTAGGGTGTTTGTCCATTGAAACGTTACCTCTAATCATCCACTGCCATCCATCATAATGACATCTTTCCTGTTGCACTGTAATCTATGCTTGATATAGCCGCCTAGACGCCTAAGCGCACCCGCCTCTAGGTCATGTCTGACCCTGCGCCATCCGGAAACTTGAATACCCTGGAGAAGTCTGCTTCGGATTCGCATATTCCGATATTCCAGCCTCCATGAGGGGGCCATGCAAACTGATTTATTTGGTCAACTTTGCGAAGACATCTACCAGGTCAGCAACGAGGCTTATTTATAATATCTCCCGGTTGAGGGATTGTACCTGCAGAGGAACAGCCCACTGAAGTTCAGACCTGAGCCAGTGAGAACATGTCACGTAAAGTAAAGGTGTTTAAACGAAGGTTAGCGATTCAACGCACAAATCAAACTCGTTTCTGATTACTTCGCCAGTTGTCATACATATTTTCAGCCAGACAACACAATTCCGCACTCAGTGGCCCGGTCGCACCAGGGCCACGAAAGCATTTGATACATAAAACAAGCCAAAACGCCATGTATACCGGCCCTATGTTAAGCGCACAGCCGAATACTGATTAAAAATAATAATCCAAAGCCCGTTACACAGACGTTTTCTGTCCCTGTTGTCATGGCCCTGCCTCCTCTTCCTATGGACATTTCTATTCAATCATCCACATCTGTAAAACCCTACAATTCCATTTATAGCTTGGAGGGTGCGGCAGATGCGGTTGCGGCTGCGGGTGCAACTGCGGCTGTGGTTGGGGTGTTTGACGAGTCCTTTGGCGACTTGCCGTGTACGTCGCTCTCTTCGGACTCGTCGTCACTGGGAGCTCGGCTGCTATCCGTGACGTTTCCTCGGCTCTTGGTCATCTATATCACCAATGTTAGTCGTGTTAAAAACACAATCTGTCATCAGTACTCACCCATCCTCGGACACCACCAACAAGACCCAAGGCGTAACCAGTGATGAACTCCTTGGGTGTACCAGAAGTGCCTGGTGAACGTGGCGAACGTAGCGCCTCAGAGCTGCCAGTGCTGTTAAATCGGGCAGGGCTCTGAGGACGGCTAGTAGGCCAGAACTGCTTGAGCTCGCGACCGAGTTCTTGACCAGTGGTGGTCCAGTTGTTTGTAATATTCTCTCGCAGGTCCTGGACATGTCGCTTGAGGTCCAGTTCGTTCTTCTTGAGCCAGCTAACGTTGAGCTCCTGGCGGGAGGTACCGCGCTTGAATTGTCGAGCAATGTACTTTTCATAGTCGCGGACGATTCTGCCAATTGTTAGCGTTGAAGCGAACACGTGGTTATCGACTTACCTTGTGATGAGGCCAGTTGTACTGACACCTTCTGTTCGCTGAGTGACAAGGAACTTGCCAGCAGCCTTGATGGGCTCGTAAATGTCGTCGCCCTCGTCGGCACCGTAGGGAAGATCATCGTGAGCAACGTAATCGAGCTTGTTCGCGTCGAGGAACTCGGGTGTGACAATCCATGGGCAGTCCTCAATGACTTCATCGACCCATTTGCAGTGTCGGAGAGTCTCGGCACGCTCAGCGGCAGACATGACGGTCAAACCCTTGCGCATGTGTGTTTCGTGGTCGCCTGTGACACCGACGACGAGCGTCGTGGAGGGGAAAGCCTTCTTGGCCTGCTCGAGTTGTCGCATGTGACTGAGAAATTGTTAAAAGATGATTCAATTGGGGGGATTAGATTGCAGGGCGTACCCGAGATGGAAGAGATCGAAAACACCATCGGCATAGACTCGGACAGACCGTCCGACGGGAGGTGGGTTGGTCTTGTAACCACCAGCGGGGTCCTGGAGCTTGCCAATGGGAGGAGGAGGCATGGCCTCGGTCTGTCGCTGCTCCTCTTCCTCAAGCTCCCTCAGAGAAGGCTTGCGGCCCTTGCGACCGACTCGCTCAGCAATGTCGACGCTGGCCTCTGTGGTGTCGCTGGGCTCACCGGGGTCGAGGGCGTGGTTAACACCGGCATCGAGGACACGATCGGAGCTAGAGCGCTGCCTCTTAGGAATTGGACCTCCTGCAGCCGAGGATCGGTTGTGAAGTCGTCCCGACTCAGCGGCGGTGGTGTCTCCCTCCTCACCCGAAGCATCACGAGAGGATGTCTGGATGCCATTATCACCCAGATCAACAGCCGACTGGACGCGAAGGGAGTTTCTCTTGCGCTTCCCGCCCTGTGATGAACCTGATGGCGACGACATGACTGACTGACTGGTATATGGATGCACTGGTGACGCGGCTTCGGGGGGGTTGTGAGTGGGAGGGAGGAGTTGGAAGAAAGTGTCCTGAGTAAGTCAGCGAGCGAACTGGATGCTGGACTTATCCGCAGTTATTAACCTGGAGAAGTGGTTCTGGCTACCTCTACCTAGTACTAACTAATGTACGTATGTACCTACCGAAGCAAAGTAAAGCAGTTGTGGAATCCACGTTGACGGGAATGAAAAAAAAAACGGGGTCTCGAATTGGGTCCCTAGAGCTGATTGGGCTTGGGGCTTGATATCCCTTGTAAAAATCTGGGGTCTCCTTGGATCGCCTTACGACGTAGTGCGTAGTACAACACCCAAGGGAGGAGATTTTGAGGACACCGTCATTGGAGTGGATCGATATATGATGATGATTGATAAGTGAGGAGCAGAAACAGGTAATGTGACACACACACAGCTTGCAGTGTCCAGGATAAGGCAGAACAAGAACAACACACAGAGGCAAATACAGACAAACATCTACATAGTAAGTACAGATTTACAAACATGTTATCCATACATAGGTATCTCTCGTATTCCCCCCTAAACTGATACAGTAGCTCTCAAAGAAATCATCTTAAATAAAAGTGGTCCGCCACCAGAAAAGGAGAGCGCCGTACTACGTAGTAATTAATCTCAAAAAGTTAATAGCGCAAACTGTCACATCCATCATACGTTAAGATGAGACAGGCAATTGCTCTCGTGACGGCCGTAATTATGCTCAACATGAATGATGAGCATCTTAATAACCACTAACCAAACTAAATGTTTCTGATTGAGTTCCTGTGCGGGCTGTGGCGCCTGAGTGTAACCCCTTTCACGTGTTTGTTATCTTGAAAAAGGGGAACATGGAAGATGAAATCTGTAACCTACTTGGTACCAAAGTACGAAGCATCCAGTCACATGACGCCAGGCGCATCTGGTCTGGGGAATAACAAGAATATAACTACATCCAGTTAAGTTTGCCTTTATGCCCATAAGAGTAGAAAATGATGAGGAAACCCATGCCATTCGCTCAGAGACGTCTTATGCTTATTCTCAACCTTGATAGATGCAAAGTGGAAAGTCATCACATTCAAAAGGTCCTCGAGCAATTCGTATCTTGACAGATCTCAAGCCTTTCGATTCTTACAGACAAACCCTTGTGGAATCGCTCTCCGGTCATCGCCTAACTCATGCTGACATTCATGATTTATGGGAATATGGGTTGACTCTCGGTCTCTTCAAAGACTTTCAAACAATCTACGTCTCAAGTCATGGCTCCTAGGAAATAATCTTCACAAGCCCTTGCTTTGACAACAAGAATCCCCAAACAATTGAGTTTCTTGGATGATACTTAGCTTTCATTGGTCAGCCAAAACACCCCAGTCGATTGCACCATGGCATGTTTATCGACCTACTATGCACGGAATCTACGGATACGTACGGAGAACAAACAACACACCAGACATGGTCCGTAACTCATACGTATGTTGCACTCATCAAGTCGTCGTTTAGAACTTGTGCACTAATGTGCCAAAATTACGCGAAACCTTGTCTCAACCGAGATTACCATTCCCCGTTTCAAGTGAAACAACCAGGACTTGGTTCTTCAGCCTCTTTTGCCCTTGCATAACTGAACAGGTGTCCCGCTTTCTTTGTTTTCTGCTCCAAGTCGAACCAGGATGGCACCTACTGACTTCCAAAACTCCGCCAATCCAGCCAACTCGGTTATCAGACCCTTCGAATAAGCTTCCTAAGCCAAGACTTGACTCTACCTGGCGAGAAGCCTTCACGTTTAGAACCCCTGGCCGAGATTCAGTGACAACCTGACAACAGCTTGACTGGATGATTCTGGCTGTCTGCCAAGTTTTATTTCCAGGATAGTAACGGTGTATAGCCGGAAGTCTTTATAAAGGGCATGATGCCCCAGACAAACATTATCTTGCTTGACAGTACATTCTTCATCTACAAAGGCAGGACCAAAAGGTTATTGCCTGGCTTGCCAATGACAAGGACAGTGGCTAAGGAACCTGCTTTTCTTAAGATATATGAAGTACTATGGTATGTAGGTATCCTAAGGTTTACCTCTAGGCATGTTATATCCTAAAGTTTGAGGTACTAAAGAATTAGGTAGAGTAGGTAGACTATGGTATAAATTCTCTTTGGCAAGGACTTTTTAGCTCTTTCTGTATTCTTTGGCTGACACAGAAATGTCAGCAAACCCACTTTCATTATTCATTACTTCTCTCTCTGGCTCGAGGTATCACACGAACTATCCTCTCCACTTCGTGAAGTGTCACTGGCAACGGCTATCAACACCTGTTGATACCGCTCTATACTGCAAACAATCGAAGTCCTGCACAATCTTTCTCCTACTATTGATTTATTCTACTCCTTGTTTGCTGTCCCACTTTCATTGACTGTTGCCTATGTGCGCTACATGTCTTTGACCATCGCGCTCTTCTCGCACACTCTTCACTTTTCACCCGCCCATCACACTCTATATCGCTATTTCCCCGGGGGTTGAGTATAACTGGCAAGATGTTTTCTTAATCAATGTTCAGGGCTTAAGGTATTTTCTGTCAATAAAGGTTAGAAACTAGCTACCTAGCCTCCCCCTGCGCACAACTCTACACATCCATTACGCTCAACCCTTTCCTTAACATCTCTACACGATGGACTGCTATTTGCCAGACCTTCACCCAGGTCTCGATTATACCACCCGGCCGTACAACGTTCGCGCTACGGTGCAATCATGGTCTCTGTCGTACTGAGGATGACTACGAATATCATCTTTGGGGTCAGTAAAAAAGTTACAGCAGAAACTTTCCACTCGCCCAGAGCCAACTTTCAAGCGACGTCTCTCTGCACCTTTCCTTCTCGAGAAGCGTCCTTTTGCGAAGAAACGTCTTGGTCCCCCTGTCTTGCACGGCTTGAACATTGGTCGGACGATATGTTCAGCCCAGGATTTGTTTTGAGTTTTCCTCATCAATCGAAGATTGATCAAGGCAACACTGCAAGAAACTCTACGTACTGCACTGTTCAACTCAGTATGCACTTCAAGGTTTTCGCTCGCAACGGCGCTGGACTTGACCACTTCAGCGAGTTGACCATTCCGCTGGAATCTATGCTTGCCCTGTCGGCATCGATCAACTAGAATCAAGTCCATGTCATGAAAAACATGGAATTCCAACGCAACTGGTATCTTCACCCGCGTCACTTACGAGACGTCGTTTCTGCTGTACGCGGCTGCCTCAAGACCAGCAGCCAGTCTTATCTCGACATCTGGCTCTTCCACGAAGAAAGATTTAATCGTCACTGGCTTGTTTGCAATCCTTTCCAACCTGAACCAGTTTGCGAGCCCGTATGCAGACTACCTTGTGGATGTCCGTGTCAACTACAATGTTCAGGGCTTAAAGTGCCTTTTAT